>CM077786.1:36867987-36983745 GCA_039737535.1 Lagodon rhomboides
CCTCCTCTTTCACTGAAGTCTTAGGAGATATGTTCAACTGTTCGGAAATAGTTTGTTAAGACACTTAATTGTTCAGAGAAGACTATGGACATGGCTGTTTTGTTTTTTGTTTGTCTTGTTGTGAACTTGAATGTCATCTTCTGTGAAGAAGACTGCAGTTACACAACAGAAACTAGATGGCAGGTTATTTTGTTTAAGTTTCCGATTGACTGAAGATATAAGTTATTGTTACATTATGTTGTTCATGAATGTTTTAAATTTTCGACAAAGGTCAGATATTATATTGGATAAAAGTCTAGTGTAAAAATGGCATAGCAACCTCTGCTTTAAAAAAAATAAATGTAAAAATCGAGAATCGAATCGAACCATGACCTTAGAATCGAAAATGTAATCAAATCGAGGATTTGGAGAATTGTGACACCCCTAGTTTCCATGATCAAGAGTCAACTTTAAGCCTCTTCATGAGTTTGTATTCGGGTTAATAAATAATGTGTTATGGTGTCATTAAATGATCAACACCAGATGGTGCTGTCAGGAGGTCAGTCTCAGTGTGGACAGGGACTCTCAGCACTCTCATCAGTTACAATCAGAAACAGTGTGTGAGCTCTTGTTGTCTGTTCATACCTGAGAGTCTCCAGTCTCCAGTCTGGATCCTCGAGTCCAGCCGACAGCAGCTTCACTCCTGAGTCTCCTGGATGATTGTAGCTCAGGTCCAGCTCTCTCAGATGGGAGGGGTTGGATCTCAGAGCTGAGGCCAGAGAAGTACAGCCTTCTGCTGTGATCAGACAGCCTGACAGCCTGGAGACACCGAAACACACACACACACACACACACACACACACACACACACACACACACACACACACACACACACACACACACACACACACACACACACACACACACACACACACACACACACACACACACACACACACACACACACACACACACACAAAGGTGCTGATGAGAGCAGAGAAACTAAATCAAAAAAGGAAAAGTTTTGGGTTGTAAAAATCAATCAAACCAAAATCAAAATAATATCACAGTATATGTAATTCCAATCTCAACAATATAAATTGCAATCTTATTCAATGTTATGCCCTGTAGACTACAGCCAGAGTTGCAATAGCTTATGAATTTCTTCATAACACCATTAAAACACAATATTTCATTCAAGATAATTCTTGTTATGCACACTCTCTTTATCCATCATGGTGCTAGCTGTAACTGACATTGCATTATTCAAAATATATCATCCAAGCAAGAACCACAAGAAAGAACTTGGCTCCAGGCTGCAGCCATCAATGAGACAGTGCAACGAAACTAACTAAAAAACAAAACAAAAAATATGACTGTGAGACATCTACTGCATGTCTGTCCATCCTGGGAGAGTGATCCCTCGTTTTAATCCCCGTTAAAACGTTTTTTTTTTCTCAATATGGTGAGTTTTTCCTCAGTTCAATCAAGTATCACTGTACAGATTGTGAAGCCCACTGAGGGGATGTGAGTCAGATCAAATCAATTTTATCTATATAGCCCACATTGCCTTAATGGGCTTACTATCTGTACAGTGACTGGGATTTTGGGCTGTATAAATACAATTGATTTGATTTGATTTGACATTTAAGGTTCTCTCTTAAACAGAAACTGAATCCTGACCTGAGAGTCTCCAGTTTACAGTGTGGACTCTTCAGTCCAACAGCGAGCAGCTTCACTCCTGAATCCTGCAGGTCGTTGTTACTCAGGTCCAGCTCTCTCAGACTAGAGGACTGGGAGCTGAGAACTGAGGACAGAGCTTCACAGCTTCTCTCTGACAGATTACAGCCACTCAGCCTGAAGGAGAGTAAGTGACAGAGACAAACACTGATATGGTTTCTGTTTTATACAAGATAAAACACATCACATTTATATGGTTGTCTTTATAGTCCCAAGTTTATAACTAGGATCTGACAGCAATTAATAAAATGTCCTAAATTGTACTCATATCTCTGGGATTTATCCTGACATGAACTTCAAAGTGACAGAGTTTTCTTCTATTTCATGGATGCATTAATCTGTAGAGGTACAATAAAACTAAAGGAACAATATGCATGTTTTCAACTGATCAACTCATCAATCAATCTTTGGAATTTGATTGATATTTGATATTAGGAGATTCATTAGAGCAGAGAACCCCTACATGTGTGATACAGCGTCTGTTCACTTACAGAGCTTTGTTGGAGACTTTGACCACTGGCAGCAGCCTCAGAAGAGCCTCCTCTGAAGCACAGTATTTCTTCAGGTCAAACACGTCCAGATCTTCTTCTGATGACAGTAAGATGAAGACCAGAGCTGACCACTGAGCAGGAGACAGTTTATCTGTGGAGAGACTTCCTGAACTCAGGTACTGTTGGATCTCCTCCACTAGAGAGCCATCATTCAGTTCATTCAGACAGTGGAACAGATTGATGCTTCTCTCTGGAGACAGATTCTCACTGATCTTTTTTTTGATGTACTTCACTGTTTCCTTATTGGTCTGTGAGATACTTCTTGTGTTTGTCATCAGACCTCGTAGGAGAGTCTGATTGGTCTGCAGTGAAAGACCTACAAAGAAGCGGAGGAACAGGTCCAGGTGTCCATTTGGACTCTGTAAGGCCTCGTCCACAGCACTCTGGTAGAAATGTTGAATTTTAAATAGGTTAGACCGCCAGGCAGTTTGTTTTCCTTCTGCCAGCAGATTGACTCCAGAGTTGATGAACGTCAGATGGACATGAAGAGCAGCCAGAAACTCCTGAACACTCAGATGGACGAAGCAGAACACCTTGTCCTGGTACAGTCCTCTCTCCTCTTTAAAGATCTGTGTGAACACTCCTGAGTACACTGAGGCTGCTCTGATATCGATGCCACACTCTGTCAGGTCTGATTCATAGAAGATCAGGTTTCCTTTCTGCAGCTGCTCAAAAGCCAGTTTTCCCAGAGACTCAATCATCTTCTTGCTCTCTGGAGTCCAGTGTGGATCTGTCTCAGCTCCTCCATCATACTTGACATTCTTCACTTTGGACTGAACCACCAGGAAGTGGATGTACATCTCAGTCAGGGTCTTGGGCAGCTCTCCTCCCTCTCTGGTCTTCAACACATCCTCCAGAACTGTAGCAGTGATCCAGCAGAAGACTGGGATGTGGCACATGATGTGGAGGCTTCGTGATGTCTTGATGTGGGAGATGATTCTGCTGGCCTGCTCCTCATCTCTGAATCTCTTCCTGAAGTACTCCTCCTTCTGTGGGTCAGTGAACCCTCTGACCTCTGTCTCCATGTCAACACAGTCAGGAGGGATCTGATTGGCTGCCGCAGGTCGTGTGGTTATCCAGAGGCGAGCAGAGGGAAGCAGTTTCCCCCTGATGAGGTTTGTCAGCAGCACATCCACTGAGGTGGACTCTGTAACATCAGTCAGGATCTCAGTGTTGTGGAAGTCCAGAGGAGGTCGACACTCATCCAGACCGTCAAAGATGAACACAACCTGGAACTCTTCAAAGCTGCAGATTTCTTTGGTTTCAGTGAAGAAGTGATGAACAAGTTCCACCAAGCTGAACTTTTTCTCTTTCAGCACATTCAGCTCTCTGAAAGTGAATGGAAATGTGAACTGTATGTCCTGGTTGGCTTTGTCTTCAGCCCAGTCCAGAGTGAACTTCTGTGTTAAGACTGTTTTCCCGATGCCAGCCACTCCCTTTGTCATCACTCTTCTGATTGGTTCATCTCTTCCAGGTGAGGCTTTAAAGATGTCTTCTTGTCTGATTGTTGTTTCTGGTCTGTCTGGTTTCCTGGATGCTGTTTCAATCTGTCTGACCTCATGTTCATCATTGACCTCTGCAGTCCCTCCCTCTGTGATGTAGAGCTCTGTGTAGATCTGATTCAGAAGGGTTGGGTTTCCTGCTTTAGCGATCCCCTCAAACACACACTGGAACTTCTTCTGAAGGTTAGATTTGAGTTGATGTCGACAAACTGCAGCAACAGTTCCTGAATGAAACACAACACATCAGTGAGTGGATGTTAGTGTGAAGAAGAAAACAGTTTATTGAGGAAAATCCTCTTACTGCTCTGCAGACAGTCAGCCAGCTCCTCCTGCTTCATCCTCCTCAGGAAGTTCAGTGTGATCTTCAGAAATGCCTCTCTGCTGCTCCTCCTCTGCTCCTCCTCCTCACCGTCCAACACCTCCTTATCCTCACTCTGCCTCTCCAAGCATTCTGGGTAATCTGGACTCAGAACCTTCTGGAACTTCTTCAACTCATTCTTCACAAAGGTGACAACGTTCTCCTCAAGATGCTGCAAAAGAGTAAAACTTCAAATGTAAAATGAGACATTTCATTTCATTTGCAGCTGAAGTAAAGTTGTTGTTGGACATTTACACACCTTAAATATGGAGTCCAGGTCTGTTGGATGCTGCTGGACTGACGGATCTTCAGGAACCTCAGAACCTTTTTGCTGCTGAACTCTGGTAACAACAAAATACTGTGATGTTTTCTCAATATAAACACAAACACATGGTTGTGTTAGAGGCTCAGACTGAAAAACTCAGACTGCTGCAACATTTTCAATTGGCAGGGTTTCCTGTTCCACATATTCACAGTCAGCAACACTCTTCATATCATCGTCTGATGTTCATTCTCCACACATCACCTCTGCTGTCACTCTTCACTGTGAACTAGGTTGTAATAACAACATCATATAACCCTTCTCTTAATTTCTCACAGAATGTCACTAAAAACACTGAATCACACACATGCACATGTCTAAATGTACACAAACTCAATAAAAGGTTCACTGTAAAAGTAGAAACACAATAAACTTAATCAATAATAAATATATTCTCACGCTGTGTTAGAACAGTTCTGTGTGTTCCACACAAATCTCTCATTAACTGTTTTACAGGTTCACAAACTTGTATTACCTGTTTAAATGCATTGACGTGTTGACTAAAATCGTCTAGCTGACCCTGTTTCATGTTGATCTCTGCTGGAGGTGGAAATCACAAACCAGTTCGCTGATTTGAATCATTTCCTTCAGTTTAGATCAGAGAGTCGGTCGTCTCTTTGTGTTTTTTGTCACTTCTTTTCTGAGCAGTTCCAGTAGTTCTCCTCACTGTCTTCAGTTCAGCAGAATGTTCAGCCTGTTTGTCTTAATAGGACTATTTTATTAGCTTTAACTGAGCAGTCTCTGTATGATTTAAACTGAGTGGACTGTCCACTGTAATGTTCCCTGCAGTAGAGAGGATGATCCATGTTTATTTATTGTCAGGAGCTGAACTACAAACTCACCTGGTTTAAACTCTTACCTGTGTTTATCAGAGTGTTTTCCATCTCTGACGTTAAGAGGATCAATCATGGACCGGTCACTCTTCATGGACACACAGCTGGATACAGGCTGATGACCCCTGATAGAAACAGACACTCAACACTCAACTACAACTTCATAGTCAAACTATGAGTTATTACAAACTAAATAAAAAAATAAAAAGTTGACCTAACACTGAACTTTTCTTCGCTGCAGCTCTTTGTTACCATGACAACCAGTGGATCACACATCATACTGATCAGGAAACTTGGCAGTTAAACTGTTGGTTTGGTTTCTGTTTACTTTCATGTTCTTCACATATCTCAACCAGTTTCATTGCAGTTGAATGTAAAAGAACAAAAACACAAGTTGTATGAACTTGTTAGGTTATATGCAGCCCTGTACCTGTTCAAGTTTATGATTGTAATCAATAAAGATGAATAAAGACCTGTGAAGGAGACATTATTGTTATTATTAGCCTGCAGAGTTATAGATTATGGGTCGTAGAATATTCTGTTCAATGTCAGTCGAGTCAAAACATTTGTAGGAAGACATGGATTAAGTCAAGAGTGACACTACCCCGCACTGTTACTAACATATATGCTCAAACCACGATATCAGTAAGAAGCTATAGATAAATGTGATGAATCAGCCATGTTGATCAATCAGACTCTGAAACAAACATGTTCATTTTTACAAACAGGACTGGAGCAACAGGAGCTTCAGAGTTTGATTATCCAGTTTGGGACGATAACCAAAGTTCATATTATGAGTCAGATAAACTGGTTCTAGTAATCGTGTCATGTTGCTGATCATTCCTTCAGTTTGAGGCTACAACCCTTTTTAAAATGTGACATGATGACATAAGAGGAGGTGGACAACATTACAGGAGACTTCTTTGAAATGATAAACATCAGTAAAACGTTGTCTGAATGTTACAAATGAAACGTTCCTTCAACAATAACATTGTTAGAACATGTAGAGAACATGATGAAATGTTACAGGAACGTTCCTGCTGGCTGGGACTATGTTGACTTACTGAGTCTCTGAAGGACGTTTTCCTTTAAACACACAATGAATATCCATGTTTTCTATTTTCAGGAGCTAAATTACAAACTCTTCTGGCTTACATTCTTACCTTTCTTCAGCAGAATGGTCTCCATCCTTGAAGTTAATAGGTTTATTCATGGAGTCGTCACTCTTCATGGACACTCCACTGGGTGCAGGAGAGTCTGGTCTCTGCTGGTGAACTCTGATAGAAACAGACAAACCTTTAACAACAACTTTATCGTCTGTTAGTTTAAAAAAGAGACTTCAGTCAAATGGTGAACTTTAAGATCATTACAGTTGAAAATTAAACTTGTCAGTGAAACTTTTTGGTACATAATTATCATTTCATTTTCTTATTCATGACTTTCTTTTTCTTTCCCAGTGCATTTACATATTTTAACTGTGGTTTAAATTATTATTTTTTTCATGTTTGTGTTATGATGCACAATTTGCTGCATGTATTGTGTAACATGTGTGATATTATCAATGTCACAGTTTTATACTTTTACTAACATATATGTCCATACCAATATATCCCAAAAACCTTATACCAGCAACATATAAGTCAGACTTCAATATAAACATGTTAATATTATCAAACAGGATGAAAACTGGGCTTCAACACAACACACACAGAGCTTTGAGTGTGAATCCTGATGGTGGAGTGATGTGAGTGCTGAGCTGTGACATGGAGAAGAGTCATGGACAGTTAGAGATCCTCATCTCACCTCTGAGCTTTGGTCTGGCTGTCATGTTCCCCACACAGAGTGGTTTTAGAGGGAGGGACTCCCTGCTCTGTCTCCTCACACTGATTCATAGCAGAGCCCACACCTTCACACAAACACAACAACATGCTGTCACACATGATTTATCAGCATTCCTCTCAGTCACATGACAAACACACAGAGTCTGACTGGAGGAAACTAATGAAGCTTTCTGACACCAAATGATAAAAACACTAATCTGACAGTTTAGAATGAAGTTTAAAGTAAAACCAGCTCCACATTTTGTTTCTGACCACAGAGACCACAAAGAGCAGTTAAGACGCTTTAACAAGCCAAAATGAATATTTCAGCTCAGCAGAAGCTGCTGAATTCACGTCCACATCAAGTCACAGAGACTTTCTACCTTCATCTGTAGGAAACACTGGAGCAGAGCTCAAACTGTCAGTCCATCCATTGATCAGCTGATCAACTTTAGATTGTTATTAAAAGATCAACATAGCGAGTGTGTGTGTGTGTGTGTGTATGTGCTGTGTGTGTGTGTGTGTGTATGTGCTGTGTGTGTGTGTGTGTGTGTGTGTGTGTGTGTGTGTGCAGACACTGTGGAAAATGAGTATTGACACCATTTCAAGTATTCCTCATCAATATGTATCAGTCCTTCAGTATTTCTGACAACACTACGTTGGGCCTGCTGTTACTTGCTGACATCTAACCTGCAGAGAAGAGAACAGAAGTTTAACTGACTGTTTCACTCTCCGGCTGTTTTTTCCTCTTTTGGTGAAGAAAAGAAGAAAGTTCTGCTTCATCCTGTCACTAAAGTTGGAAACACTAACACCTGCTCTGACAGGAGGGGGAGGCGGGGCCAATGTGTCATCTGAGGGCCGCCCCGCTCTGAGGAGACCTGTGATTGGGCCGGCCCGGTGTCATTATAGAAAATGAACCAATGGGCCGCTGCCCTGCTCTACGGGCCGGTCGTTAGCAATATATTTATATCTGTCAGATTAAAATGATATCGGCCCCGAGCTCTGTCGGCCCACTGGGGAAATGGGCGGTGTGCCAGATGATCAGTCCGGCCCGGCCTTCATCACACTGTCATCATTCAAATCAAACACTCATCTGAACTCAAACATGATGTAAAATAGAACTTTTACACTCATCAGCTTTTCTCTTCCTGCTCACACAGACGTCTCTGACCTTCAGAGGAGGAAGTTTACTCATTAAACTTGTGTTTGACCTGATGACTGCATTAAAGGACACCTTCAAACTATCTGACACAGTCTGTCACACCTCAAATAAATGATGATGTCACACAGGAACAGAAAAGCAGAGTTTCACTCACCCGACTTATTTCCACGAGTGTCCGTCAGTCCAGCAGCTCACTTGTGTCCTGATCAGGTGTGTGTAGAAAAAGAGGATTAGATTGATCTCAGTGTGACCAGCGCCTTCAATACAAACTCCTCCCAGCAGCACTAAAACACTATAAACCAGTGTGAAGCTGCTGCACAGGACAAAGTTCAGCTCTCACTCTTTTACTAGCAGGTGATCAAATGATACCTTTAACCCCCGACGTCTCTTTATACCATCACAGTTCAGCTCTCCACCAAAGTCTTTGTTGTTGTTGTTATCATCGTGTGGTTGAGCCTTCAACATTTCACATTCATCCAATAAATGTTTGCCTGTTCTGCAAATGCAACAGTTATCATCACACCTACTGGTTGACAGTTTGTTAGGTTGTTGGTTCATTTCTTGACTTGATGTTTAACCGTTCTTCACTCCAGTTGTCGAGGTGAAGTTCCTACTCTTACCCTTGTTAGTTTGTGGTTTGGAATTTGTGTTTCTCTTTAGAATCTGTAGAATCCTGTATGTCACCAAAGATCTGATCCTGCTAAATGCAGACTTACCTTTCGATGAATGTAACAAGATCAGAGAGTCTGGCCCTCTGTTGGTTCTTTCCCAAGCGTTCATTTGCTGCTGTTCTCCACCGTTCCTTTAGTTTATATGGCAGCTTTGATGCAATGAACTTTAGAGTAGATGTCAGATCCAGGTCTTCCATGCTTTCAGTTCTTTCATAGCATTACATCGTCTGAGGTAAAGTGCACAGACGTGTGATTAATTTCCATCATCAGATTTAATAGTGCTCCAGTTCAGAGACTTCTACATGTTGGAATTTGTATTTTGTTTTCTGTCTCCAAAGTGAACTTTCAGAAGTCTCTGTGCTTCAGTTTATCCTTTGTTTGGTTTCATATGAACACAGCTCCTCACTAATTCCTTGTTTGACCACCAGTATATTGCTCAAGGTAGTCGAGTCTGTCTTCATCATTCCTGGTCTTATTTTCAATACAATGAATGTTTGAAAACTTAAAGGGACACCATCAAATACTGGTATTTGTCTGCTACAAACTCAAAGTGATGTCACCAGTTTTAATGTGAAACTTCATCTGAAGCTTTAATGTTTCACCTCCATCAGTCACAGATGATCTCTGTCTGTATTTGTGTGGATCTGCTGCCTCCTGCTGGTCACTCTGCAGTCACATGAGCCACTTTCTGTTACTGACCGAGGAACCTGAAGAAGGAAGGGTCATCACATCACTGCATCTCTGGTGTCAGACTGTGGTGACGGCTGTATTGAAGTCTATGGGAGATGATGGAGAAACACAGTAAAACACACACAAGTGGAGGAGTTCAGAGGACTGATAGAGCTTCATCACATGATGCAAAAGTCACCACCTGAAGCTCATCAGTAAGACCAAGGAGGTGGTGCTGGACTACCAGAGGAACAGGAGCCCCCTTCACCAGTCATCATCCAGGGGAGGAAGTGGAGAGGGTGGACTCAAGTACCTTGGGGTCTACATCTGGACAGGGCAGGAGTTGCTTTGACCAACCCAGAAAATAATTAGAAGTTGTCATACTCAGGAGCTGGAGGTGCATTAATCAACCAACCATGAGGCTCTGGACCAGGTAAGGCGTTTGCCAACCCAGACAAAGGTCTGGCATCTGCCTGGACCCACAACAGGCAGGCTCAGGAGCAGGAGTTCAAACTCTGACAATGCTTTCAGAAAATGAAATAACAAACTTCAGAGATGTTAACACGTGAGTTTTTATCCAAATGACTTACAGGACTGTTACGACCCGGCTCACATGGGTAAGGGTGGCAACATGAAACCAGATGTTGTTGGTAAAAAAAAGACAAATTATTTATTGGCAGTGATTTACAAAACGGGAAAAAGGGATGGTGGATGCTGTTTAAATCAAAGAAATGAATATAACTTAAGAAGGTCTCTCCAAACTGAGAGATTTACACCAGGGCTTCCCAAATCAAATGGTCAATAAAGAAATATACGAAAACCAAAATACAACCAAACAGCACCCTCTAACCTAATGTGTCTAACAAAGAGTACCTACGTGTCTGCAGCTGATGTTAGCTGATCATCTCACTAACGGCCCTGCCCAATTCCTTACCACCTTCAGGAAACACAGGAACACAAATTCATACACCTGACAGACAAAAACATTAAGAGCACACCACACACATGGGGTGTAGGTCAGAGAGCCGACCAACTGCAACTGAAGGGATCTATTTAACCCAGCATGGTCTGGAGGGTGGCAGATGACTGGAGGATCTTGACCGACGCCGCACCAATCAGCTCGCGGCTGGAACCAGGAAGTAGGCAGATTCCCTCTCACCCAATCCGCAGCAAGGGATGGCACATCCTGCTTAACATGACAAGATCAAGCTGCACAACACAGATACACACACGATACCCAAATAACAGGTGGCCGTAACAGGACTGATAATAAATACTGCAGTTAGACTGTTAACAGGATTCATTCGAAGGGCGAATGTGCCGATAAAAAAATCAGTGGTCGGATTCTAATTGGCAGTGAACAGAAAAAATTGTTTAAATGAAAGTATAGATTCTATGTATTTGTATGTTTATATATATATTTCAGGTTTACCTACTTGTGTATTCTTAAATTATGATTAGTTAAGGAAGCCTGTGCTGTTTTATTAGCTAAAGATGAATAAAGAGTGAGACGAGATAAATTCACTTCTTTTCAAACATCCAATTAGAATTGACTGTTTTTCTTATTCACTATTCTATTGTTTGTTTGCATGTTTAAAAGAAAATATCCAAGTTCAAAACAATAATAATAAAGATTTCAATCAATCGATAGATGAAATATATTGTTTTCACCTGTCTGCTCTCCTGAAGTGGACACCATGCATGTAAAGTTTAAGCTTTTACAAAG
The DNA here is from genome assembly GCA_039737535.1 of Lagodon rhomboides. Classification (NCBI taxonomy): domain Eukaryota; kingdom Metazoa; phylum Chordata; class Actinopteri; order Spariformes; family Sparidae; genus Lagodon; species Lagodon rhomboides. The sequence goes on from CM077786.1 coordinate 36,879,321, forward strand.
TCATTGTTAATTTATTTAACATTTTACAAACCAGGTCGCAGAACAAGATTCAGTGTCAGTTCCTTTACGTCTCATCAGAGAATCAGGACAAAACAAAACAAACTTCCTGTCCTCACTTCTTGAGCTCTGTAACAGGGTGTTAATAAGTGTTGTTGGGTCTCGTCTTCATCACAATAAATCACAGGACATATTTCAGAGCATCTCTTCTGCTCTCTCTCAAGAAAAGAGCATCAATCATCATTTCTACTTTAATTCTGGAAACGACTGAACAAACACATTGTTAATTAAAGGCTTTGTTAAATACTAGAACAAGATATTCAACCTTGTTGTTGACCAATTATTCAGAGATTAACAACATAAAACAAAACAAAAAAACTTGATTCTGGATATACAGTTGAAACCAGAAGATTACATACACTATATAAAAAGACACATGTTTTTTTTTTCTCACTGTCTGACATGAAATCAGACGATCACTTTTCCTGTTTTAGGTCCGATAGGATTACAAAAATATTTCTATTTGCTAAATGCCAGAATAATGAGAGAAGGATTTTTTTAGACAATTTTTTATTACTTTCTCCAAAGTCAGAAGTTTACATACAATAAGATTAATGTGCCTTTAAACAATTTGGGAAAGCCCAGATGATGATGTCATGTCTTTGGAAGCTTATTGACAAAATTAAAGAGTTAATTAGAGACACACCTGTGGATGTATTTTAAGGCACACCTGAAACACACTGCTTCTTTGTGTAACATCATGGGAAAGTCAAAAGGAATCAGCCAAGATATCAGGAAGAGAATTGTGGATTTGCACAAGTCTGGTTCATCCTTGGGTGCAATTTCCAGATGCCTGAAGGTGCCACGTTCATCTGCTCAAACAATTATATGCAAGTATAAACACCATGTCCTGTGTCCCAGAGATGAATGTGCTTTGGTGCGGAATGAGCATATCAACCCAAGAACAAAAGCAAAAGACCTTGTGAAGATGCTGGTTGAAGCTGGTAAGAGTGTGTCATTATCCACAGTGAACGAGTCCTGTACCGACATGGGCTGAAAGGCCACGCTGCCAGGAAGAAGCCATTACTCCAAAAGCGACATGAATTAAAGCTGCAAGCAGCGATGAACGGGCCCTCGCAGTCCGCACGCGTCGGCGAGTGCTGCTGCGCAGTGTGCAGCAGCTGTGGCCTGCTGTCTGCTGCCTGTTGTTGCAAGCATGGGCTTCTACAGGTGAGATGAAAGAAGATACCCAGAAGTTAGAAGAAGTTGAATCAAGTCAGAATCCTGAATAAAGAGGCTTTTGTTGTGGGTAATGTGCCTCTTTTGGTTGAGACAAAGTATGCGAACTGAGAGAGAACTCAACCCCAGCTTGTTTCTCACTACTTTGACATTTTTTGGTGGGATTTTCTTCTTAACTGTACGGTGCTGTGCATAGTGGAGAAACTTCCCTACAAATGCATGTAAATTTGATTCTATTTGTCATCACAGCACATTTATGCAGGTAAGATAATGTGTCTTCCTGTGTGTATCAGATGCATATTTGGACAATTCATTACCTGAATAGGATTTTTGTGACTCACAGTACAACACTGCCATCTAGTGGACAACTTGTATAAAACCATCAAGCAAATCAATATTGAAAGACGGCAGCGAAAATTAAAATGGACGACTTCCTGTTGGAGTGAGGTTATGGGTGTAAATTGCTTTTTTGTGCATCTCGTCATGATACACATTCCTGAGAGATTTGGTTTAGATGGGAACTTTAATGTAGAAGTTATGCTCCATGGCGAAGAATCAAAATGGCCGCCGCCACAGCGAAAATTAAAATGGACGACTTCCTGTTGGACTGAGGTTTTGGCTGTAAATTGCTTTTTTGTGCGTCTCCTCATGATGCACATTCCTGAGAGATTTGGTTTGGATGGGAAATTTCATGTAGAAGTTATGCAAATTTTAATTTCCATGGCGAAGGATTGAAATGGTTGCCTCCACCCCGCCCACCAGGTGTGACCTATTAAAGCGCCTTTAACAAGTTTTAATCTTCAAGACATAAGGATTGATAATGAGCTCATCCGAAGACTCTGGTGTTAATTCTCTGGGACAAGATAATTTTTTTTGCGAATAATTTCATATTACAAAATGTCCGCCAAAATAAAAAAATGGCCGACTCTGTATCGATGTGTAGAAAAATTCAGGGCCATGCCCTCTACATGTATGAGCAATTTGATGAAGATTGGACTTCGTATGTAGAATTTATGAGGCCTTGATGACAGACGGCGAAGAAAAAAAATGTTTGACACAGCCACGCCCACTAGGTATGACTTATCATCGCGCATTTTGCAACTTTTTGAATCTTCAAGACATAAGGATTGATACTTAGTTAATCTGAAGACTGTGGCGTTAAATCTGTAGGACGAGAGAGTTCACGAATGAGGCATGATTTGGCCAAAAATGAAATTTCACATCAAAATAGACGACTTCCTGTTGGAGTGACGGTATTGGTCCTTGAGGGTTTTTTGTGCGTCTGCTCATGATAAATACGCGTACCGAATTTCGTTCACGTATCTGTTTGTTAAAGGCGGGGGGTATAGAGTCCCCGAGCCACGCCCACACCCAATGACATTAAATTATCAAATTTTTTGCCCGACAGGATTTTTATTCCAAGTTTGGTGAGTTTTGGGGTATATTCAGGCCTCCAAAACTGCAGTTAAAGTGCAGAAGAATAATAACAAGAACAATTCCTAGGGATACAATAGGGTCCTCGCAGGTCCCTGACCTGCTCGGGCCCTAAAAAGCCAGATTACAGTTTGCAAATGAACACAAGGACAAAGACCTTAATTTTTGGAGACATGTCCTGTGGTCTGACAAAAAAATGGAACTGTTTGGCCATAATGACCATCGTTACGTCTGGAGGAAAAAGGGGGAAGCTTGCAAGCCTGAGAACACCATCCCAACTGTGAAGAACGGGGGTGGCAGCATCATGTTGTGGGGTTCTTTTGCTGCAGGAGGGACTGGTGCACTTCACAAAATAGATGGCATCACAAGGAAAGAACATTATGTGGAAATACTGAAGCAACATCTCAAGACATCAGCCAGGAAGTTAAAGCTTGGACGCAAATGGGTCTTCCAAATGGACAATGACCCGAAGCATGTTGCCAAACTGGTTACAAAGTGGCTTAAGGACAACAAAGTCAATGTTTTGCAGTGGCATCACAAAGCCCTGATCTCAGTCCTATTGAAAATGTATGGGCAGAGCTGAAAAGCCATGTGCGAGCAAGGCAGCCTACAAACTTGGCTCAGCTAAACCAGTTCTGTCAGGAGGAATGGGCCAGAATTCCTGCCAACTATTGTGAGAAGATGTGGAAGGATATCCAAAACGTATGACCCAAGTCACACAGTTTAAAGGCAATGGTACCAAATACTAACGAAATGTATGTAAACTTCTGACTTTGAAGAAAGTAATAAAAACATTGTCTAAAAAATCCTTCTCTCATTATTCTGGCATTTAGCAAATAGAAATCATTTTGGTAACCCTAACAGACCTGAAACAGGAAACATGATGTCTGATTTCATGTCAGACAGTGAGGAAAAAAAATCATGTGTCTTTTTATATAGTGTATGTAAACTTCTGGTTTCAACTGTATTGGCCAAGTTATTATAATCATATTACAATATCACATATTGCTTTTTATTGTATAAATACATATAATTCATTATGTTCTTTACTACCAGAACATTATTCTAAAGTACTGAGACTCAGAATGTGTCGACAACATGATTCTTGATATACAGATGATGGAAATGAACCAGAAATAACTAGAATGAAAAACAATCTTTGATGTTCGACTTCATGAACAATAATAACTCATCTCAGTTACAAAAACTGTGGAATCATATTTGTACAAAGTAAAATGATCAGTACATATTTTTACACTTTCAAGTTTGTGGAACCTGATTTTAAACCTTTTGAAGTGTGTGTGTGTGTGTGTGTGTGTGTGTGTGTGTGTGTCTGTGTGTCTGTGTGTGTGTCTGTCTCTCGTGTGTGTGTGTGTGTGTGTGTGTGTGTGTGTGTGTGTGTGTGTGTGTGTCTCCTACAGAGACACTGAGGAACCATAACTGAACCAGAACCCAAACCCGGGATAAAGAGGTTGAGTGAATGTGGTGTTGAAGGTGTGGAGGTGGATCAGTGAGTCAGAGGAGACTCTGTAGAAGGACAGAGTGCCAGCAGGACAGTCCACATACACTGCTGCTCTGTTAGAGACAGAGGAGGAGGAGGAGGAGGAGGAGGAGGAGGAGGAGGAGGAGGAGGAGGAGAGGACTGTTCTTCTGTTATTGTGCCAGACAGAGTAAGGACCATCATCAGAGCAGCTCAGACTCCAGGACTGATTATTCCGTCCAAACAAACAGTCCTCACTGTCTCCTCTCCTGCTGATTCCTCTGTAACTCACTGATATATAAACCCCTCCTCTCCACTCGACCTCCCAGTAACAGCGACCAGTCAGATCATTTCTACACAGCAGCTGAGTCCAGTAGTCCTCAAACCTCTCTGGATGATCAGGATATGGCTGCTCCTCTAACACTAATGTCACCTTCCTGTTGTTGTCAGACAGTTTGAGGTTTCTGTTTACTGTGTTTGTGTCGACTGTGAGTTCACAGACATCTGATGGAGAGAACAAGACACAATACAGCAGCAGTTTATCATCTAACACAGCTGATGGTTTATTTGTTGCTTTATTAACAGACTGACTGTCAATTAGATCAAAACTTCACAATGACTCATCTTTTTGGATCTTCTTTCAAACTGACAGTTGAATGCAGATACACAAGCTTTAGATTTAAACTACTTTAACATGTGCTGCCTTGTTTTCATCAGTCAAAGTGAACACACACTTACACTTCCTCAGACCACCAGGTTTCAGCCTCTGCTCTCCACCATGTTCCACCCTGGAGGAAGAAACAAAGTCAGAATGATCCTTCAGAAGCTTCCTCATCAATGATCTTCATAAAGCTTCACTCAGAGCAACATTAAGACAAAACAGCTGCATTTATAAAACACACTTCATACACACACTCAAACTTTACATCAAACATTCACAAACAACAACTAAATAATAAAAAGGTCAGACAAAAATGAAGCATCCAAAAAATTCATGACAATAAAAAACTAAAACTTAAAGAAGGAGAATTATAATAATTATAATCTATAAAGGGTTCCCACTCTTTCCCTGAAATTATTTTCCAGGACTTTTCCAGGACATTTTCAGCGGCTACAGAGACAAGTTATCACGTCATACACTAATACATTTCTCTGTCCCCCTCATACTTTAGAAGTGTTCTTTTCTACAGTTGTAACTTGCATTTACCCAGATTCTTTCCATGTTTATTACCTTTACATTTGATGTGCAGTCTATGGCTATAATTTATCTTTGAAAAAATAATTATGACAAATGTATCATAGAATAATGCAAACACCCACAGATTACAGCGTAGCACTTCATTAGCATGACAAACTAGAGTAACAATGTTCAACTGGGCAATTCCCAACACAACTTTCTCTTCTCTCTTACTTTCTCTCCTGCACTTCCTCTAAAAATATTTGTATATTTTCAATAAATCACTGAAAAACAATTTCCTTTGTTCCGTCTCATTTTACTGCACAACTCAGCTTACTTACACATCTGACAGCTACATTTTTCAAACATAATAAAAATAAAAATCACTGCCAAAATAGCCAAGCAAAACATAAATCAAATATCAAAATAAAATTTCATCTTGCAGTGCAAAAAGGTCAATATAAAACAAAGTAAAGTCATTCTAATAAAAACGTTCCTAAAAATATATTTTCTCAATCAAATAACATAGTATATGACTGTCCCACATTAGCCAAATCATGCTGTCCCACTTTTGAAACAACTGTTTCTTAGGTGTCCCACATTAGTCACTGTCCCACATTACACTAATCCACCCAAGTTGTTTTTATTCACTTATTATCTGTTTCTATTGTCAGACAATAAAACAAGTGTGAAATACTGGTTGAAACGTGGCCCATTAAGATGTTAACCTGTTAACCGTAATTACCTTGAAGTTCCCGCTCTGAACATGTTCTGAATCTCTGAGTTATGCTGCATCTCACTCCGCACAGCTCAGTAAAGGACACACCCACTAACTCTCCTCAGCTCCTTTGCCTGTCACTCAGTGGCCGCGGGAGAGACAAACGTCACACTCGCGGACCAATACTAGCAACACTGTTCAACTTACAATCGCTAGTTTTGTCTCTAGATGCTAAGTCCTGAACGGGGTCTGAAAAGTTGCTAAATCTAGTGTCAAAATCAGTTGAAAGCACTGGGTTGCAGAACTGCTCTAAGCTGAAATGCAAATTTGATTGGCTGGTAGCGTCACTTTGGTCGCTGCGCCGGCTAGAAGCAGAGAAGCGCTGTGCCCCAAAAAAGGTGACAACAGACATGCATGTACATAACTTTTAACCTGTTTGCATTCGCTCACAAGTCAGGGGGAGGATAACAATTTTTCCAGGAAAACTTAACCGTTTCCAGGACATTAGTCCTTTTTTTTCATTTTCCAAATGTTTTCCATGACTGGAAAATTGGTCAATCATTTTCCAGGTTTACCAGGACATGTGGGAACACTGTATATAGTATGGGTCTTGTTGTCTGTTCATACCTGAGAGTGTCCAGTCTCCAGTCTGGATCCTCGAGTCCAGCTGACAGCAGCTTCACTCCTGAGTCTCCTGGATGATTGTAGCTCAGGTCCAGCTCTCTCAGATGGGAGGGGTTGGATCTCAGAGCTGAGGCCAGAGAAGTACAGCCTTCCTCTATGATCAGACAGCCTGACAGCCTGGAGAGACACACACACACACACACACACACACACAAAGGTGCTGATGAGAGCAGAGAAACTAAATCAAGACAGTAAAGTTTTGGGTTGTAAAAATCAATCAAACCAAAACCAAAATAATATCACAGTTTATGTAATTCCAATCTCAACAATATAATTTGCAATCTTATTCAATGTTATGCCCTGTAGACTACAGCCAGAGTTGAAATAGGTGATGAATTTCTTCATAACACCATTAAAACACAATATTTTATTAAAGATGATTCTTGTTATGCACACTCTCTTTATCCATCATGGTGCTAGCTGTAACTGACATTGCGTTATTAAAAATATGTCATCCAAGCAAGAACCAAGAGAAGGAACTTGACTCCAGACTGTGACCATCAATAGAGAAAGTGCAACTAAACTAACTAAAATACAAAACAAAAAATATGACTGTGAGACATCAACTGCATGTCTGTCCATCCTGGGAGAGTAATCCCTCCTCTGTGGCTGTTCCTGAGCTTTCTTCCAAAAATGTTTCTTTCTCAATATGGTGCCCTTTTCTCAGTTCAATCAAGTATCACTGTAAAAATTGTGAAGCCCACTGAGGGAATGTGATTCAAATCAAATCGATTTTATTTATATAGCCCACATTGCCTTAGTGGGCTTACAATCTGTACAATTATTGGGATTTTGGGCTGTATAAATAAAATTGATTTGATTTGATTTAACATTTCAAGTTCTCTCTTAAACAGAAACTAAATCCTGACCTGAGAGTCTCCAGTTTACAGTGTGGACTCTTAAGTCCAACAGACAGCGGCTTCACTCCTGAATCCTGCAGGTCGTTGTTACTCAGGTCCAGCTCTCTCAGACGAGAGGACTGGGAGCTGAGAACTGAGGACAGAGCTTCACAGCTTCTCTTTGACAGATTACAGCCACTCAGCCTAAAGGAGAGTTAATGACAGAGACAAACACTGATACGGTTTCTGTTTTATACAAGATAAAACACATCACATTTCTATGGTTGTCCTGACTGAGTGATTATAGTCTCAAGTATATAATTAGGATCTGACTACAATGAATAAAATGTCCTAAATTATACTCATATCTCCTGGATTTAGCCTGACATGAAGAACAAAGTGAAGGAGTTTTCTTCTGTTTCATGGATGCATTCATTTGTAAACTAAAGGAACAATATGCATGTTTTCAACTGATCAACTAATCAATCTGATGACTAAATCTTTGGACTCTTATTTGATTGATATTGATATTAGAAGATTCATTAGTGAAGAGAAACCCTACATGTGTGATACAGTATCTGTTCACGTACAGAGCTTTGTTGGAGGCTTTGACCACTGGCAGCAGCCTCAGGAGAGCCTCCTCTGAAGCAGAGTATTTCTTCAGGTCAAACACGTCCAGATCTTCTTCTGATGACAGTAAGATGAAGACCAAAGCTGACCACTGAGCAGGAGACAGTTTATCTGTGGAGAGACTTCCTGATCTCAGGTACTGTTGAATCTCCTCCACTAGAGAACCATCATTCAGTTCATTCAGACAGTGGAGCAGATTGATGCTTCTCTCTGGAGACAGATTCTCACTGATCTTCTTCTTGATGTACTCAACTGTTTCCTGACTGGTCTGTGAGATACCTCCTCTGTGTGTCATCAGACCTCGTAGGAGAGTCTGATTGGTCTGCAGTGAAAGACCTACAAAGAAGCGGAGGAACAGGTCCAGGTGTCCATTTGGACTCTGTAAGGCCTCGTCCACAGCACTCTGGTAGAAATGTTGAATTTTAAATAGGTTAGACCGCCAGGCAGTTTGTTTTCCTTCTGCCAGCAGATTGACTCCAGAGTTGATGAACGTCAGATGGACATGAAGAGCAGCCAGAAACTCCTGAACACTCAGATGGACGAAGCAGAACACCTTGTCCTGGTACAGTCCTCTCTCCTCTTTAAAGATCTGTGTGAACACTCCTGAGTACACTGAGGCTGCTCTGATATCGATGCCACACTCTGTCAGGTCTGATTCATAGAAGATCAGGTTTCCTTTCTGCAGCTGCTCAAAAGCCAGTTTTCCCAGAGACTCAATCATCTTCTTGCTCTCTGGAGTCCAGTGTGGATCTGTCTCAGCTCCTCCATCATACTTGACGTTCTTCACTTTGGACTGAACCACCAGGAAGTGGATGTACATCTCAGTCAGGGTCTTTGGCAGATCTCCTCCCTCTCTGGTCTTCAACACATCCTCCAGAACTGTAGCAGTGATCCAGCAGAAGACTGGGATGTGGCACATGATGTGGAGGCTTCGTGATGTCTTGATGTGGGAGATGATTCTGCTGGCCTGCTTCCTCATCTCTGAATCTCTTCCTGAAGTACTCCTCCTTCTGTGGGTCAGTGAACCCTCTGACCTCTGTCACCATGTCAACACACTCAGGAGGGATCTGATTGGCTGCCGCAGGTCGTGTGGTTATCCAGAGGCGAGCAGAGGGAAGCAGTTTCCCCCTGATGAGGTTTGTCAGCAGAACATCCACTGAGGTGGACTCTCTAACATCAGTCAGGATCTCAGTGTTGAGGAAGTCCAGAGGAGGTCGACACTCATCCAGACCATCAAAGATGAACACAACCTGGAACTCTTCAAAGCTGCAGATTTCTTTGGTTTCAGTGAAGAAGTGATGAACAAGTTCCACCAAGCTGAACTTTTTCTCTTTCAGCACATTCAGCTCTCTGAAAGTGAATGGAAATGTGAACTGTATGTCCTGGTTGGCTTTGTCTTCAGCCCAGTCCAGAGTGAACTTCTGTGTTAAGACTGTTTTCCCGATGCCAGCCACTCCCTTTGTCATCACTCTTCTGATTGGTTCGTCTCTTCCAGGTGAGGCTTTAAAGATGTCTTCTTGTCTGATTGTTGTTTCTGGTCTGTCTGGTTTCCTGGATGCTGTTTCAATCTGTCTGACCTCATGTTCATCATTGACCTCTGCAGTCCCTCCCTCTGTGATGTAGAGCTCTGTGTAGATCTGATTCAGAAGGGTTGGGTTTCCTGCTTTAGCGATCCCCTCAAACACACACTGGAACTTCTTCTGAAGGTTAGATTTGAGTTGACGTCGACAAACTGCAGCAACAGTTCCTGAATGAAACACAACACATCAGTGAGTGGATGTTAGTGTGAAGAAGAAAACAGTTTATTGAGGAAAATCCTCTTACTGCTCTGCAGACAGTCAGCCAGCTCCTCCTGCTTCATCCTCCTCAGGAAGTTCAGTGTGATCTTCAGAAATGCCTCTCTGCTGCTCCTCCTCTGCTCCTCCTCCTCACCGTCCAACACCTCCTCGTCCTCAGTCTGCCTCTCTAAGCATTCTGGGTAATTTGGACTCAGAATCTTTTGGAACTTCTTCAACTCGTTCTTCACAAAGGTGACAACGTTCTCCTCAAGATGCTGCAAAAGAGTAAAACTTCAAATGTAAAATGAGACATTTCATTTAATTTGCAGCTGAAGTAAAATTGTTGTTGGATATTTACACACCTTAAATATGGAGTCCAGGTCGGTTGGATGCTGCTGGACAGACTGACTACTGAGAACCTGCTGAACTCTGCAGAGAACATAAAGTACGATGATTTCAACCATCAAAAGCTTTACATTTTTACATCATCTGTCTGCTTCTGTTGCCATTTGATGGATTAGGTGAAACAGTTTTCTGGTATTAATGATGATGCCTTTAGTTGAGTTTCTAGTTGTTATTAATGTTCTGACCTATAACATGGTGTAATATAGTAATAAAGACTGAAGACTTCTGTCAACACAAAATAAAACACAAATGCGTTAAATTGTGTTAGTGAGCAGTTCTCCTTTTTTAATCTGTCCACCTGACAGCTGTGGTTTATCCGGCGCTGATTAAACAGCATGATTACTGCACAGCTGTTCCTGAGACTGGTCACAATGAAAGGCTACACGAGTGCAGTTGGCATGAACCATGACCAAAGTTGAGACCAGCTGACAGATCATTTCATGTCAGGACTTGATAGAAGGAGAGCTGCAGAACAACAAACTCTTCTGGTTTACATTCCTACCTTTCCTCAGGAGAGTGGTCTCCATCCTTGAAGTTAAAAGGTTCAATCATGGACCGGTCACTCTTCATGGACACTCCGCTGGATGCAGGAGAGTCTGGTCTCTGCTGGTGAACTCTGATAGAAACAGTCAGACAAACCAAAGCACCTCTCAAACCTTCAACCACAAATTAATGTTCAAATGTATCAAAATCTAAAGTTGATTTAAAGAGAAGAATGTTACGTTTATGGGGGAAATTTAAGTTGACCCAAATGCAGACTCACGGAGGCAGGATTGGGGAAAAAACAAAAGCGAGCTTTATTTATACAAAGATGAATATAAAAGGGAGCTAGGCACAAAAACTAGTAAAAAGGGACAAAAGGCAAAGTAGCAAATCAACAGAGAAAAAACCAGAAGCCAAAATAAATAACATACCACACGGGAGGAAACACAGGGAACTTAAGGAGGGACATCACACACAACCAACTGATAAAGACTATATACAAAGACACAGTAGTGACAAGACGAGGCGCAGGTAAGGTGAGAGGGGAGAAAGAGGACGGGTGAATGGAGCTGACGAGCAGAAAATAGGTCAGCCTAAGACAACACTGACAGACTGAGGGAGACAAACATGCAACAAGAAGGGAGGGGAAAACACAGAGGAAACACTGAAAAGACAGAAGAGACACAAAAGGGCATGAAGTCAAAACATAAGACAGTGAACCATGACAAAGAAGTCCAGAAAAACCATCAGAGTTTGATTATCCAGTTTGGGACAATAACCAAAGTTCATATTATGAGTCAGATAAACTGGTTCTAGTAATCGTGTCATGTTGCTGATCATTCCTTCAGTTTGAAGCTACAACCCTTTTTAAAATGTGACATGATGACATAAGAGGAGGAGGACAATATTACAGGAGACTTCTTTAAAATGACAAACATCAGTAAAACGTTGTCTGAATGTTACAAATGAAACAGTCCTCCAACAATAACATTGTTAGAACATGTAGAGAACATGATGAAATGTTACAGGAACGTTCCTGCTGGCTGGGACTATGTTGACTTACTGAGTCTCTGAAGGAAGTTTTCCTTTAAACACACAATGAATATTCATGTTTACTATTTTCAGGAGCTGAATTACAAACTCTTCTGGTTTACATTCTCACCTTTCTTCAGCAGAGTGGTCTCCATCCTTGAAGTTAAAAGGTTCAATCATGGACCGGTCACTCTTCATGGACACTCCACTGGGTGCAGGAGAGTCTGGTCTCTGCTGGTGAACTCTGATAGAAACAGACAGACAAACCAAAGCACCTCTCAAATCTTCAACAACAAATGTATAGTCTGTCAGTATAAAAAAAGAGACTTCAGTTAAATGGTGAACTTTAAGATCATTATATACCTGAGTTTTACAAATGAAACGTTCCTCCAACAATAACATTGTTAGAACATGTAGAGAACATGATGAAATGTTACAGGAACGTTCCTGCTGGCTGGGACTATGTTGACTTACTGAGTCTCTGAAGGAAGTTTTTGTTCAAACACACAATGAATATCCATGTTTACTATTTTCAGGAGCTGAAATACAAACTCTTCTGGTTACATTCTTACCTTTCTTCAGCAGAGTGGTCTCCATCCTTGAAGTTAAAAGGTTCAATCATGGACCGGTCACTCTTCATGGACACTCCTCTGGGTGCAGAAGAGTCTGGTCTCTGCTGGTGAACTCTGATAGAAACAGACAGACAAACCAAAGCACCTCTCAAATCTTCAACCACAAATTTATAGTCTGTCAGTATAAAAAAGAGACTTCAGTTAAATGGTGAACTTTAAGATCATTGCAGTTGAAAAATAAACTTGTCAGTTAAACTTTTTGTTACATAATGATCATTTTATGTTCTTATACAAGACTTTCTTCTTCTTTCTCGGTCCATTTAAATATTTTAACTGTGGCTTAAATTATTTTTTTTCATGTTTGTGTTGTGATGCACAATGTGCTGCATGTAGTGTATAACATGTGTGATAGAAATGAAGCTTTTTATCAATGTCACAGTTTTATACTTTTACTTACATATGTCCATACCAATATATCCCAAAAACCTTATCTCAGCAACATTTAAGTCAGACTTAAATATAAATGAGTTAATACTATCAAAAAGGATGAAAACTGGGCTTCAACACAACACACACAGAGCTTTGAGCGTGAATCCTGATGGTGGAGTGATGTGAGTGCTGAGCTGTGACATGGAGAAGAGTCATGGACAGTTAGAGATCCTCATCTCACCTCTGAGCTTTGGTCTGGCTGTCATGTTCCCCACACAGAGTGGTTTTAGAGGGAGGGACTCCCTCCTCTGTCTCCTCACACTGATTCATAGCAGAGCCCACACCTTCACACAAACACAACAACATGCTGTCACACATGATTTATCAGCATTCCTCTCAGTCACATGACAAACACACAGAGTCTGACTGGAGGAAACTAATGAAGCTTTCTGACACCAAATGATAAAAACACTAATCTGACAGTTTAGAATGAAGTTTAAAGTAAAACCAGCTCCACATTTTGTTTCTGACCACAGAGACCACAAAGAGCAGTTAAGACGCTTTAACAAGCCAAAATGAATATTTCAGCTCAGCAGAAGCTGCTGAATTCACGTCCACATCAAGTCACAGAGACTTTCTACCTTCATCTGTAGGAAACACTGGAGCAGAGCTCAAACTGTCAGTCCATCCATTGATCAGCTGATCAACTTTAGATTGTTATTAAAAGATCAACATAGCGTGCGTGTGTTTTTGTTAGTGTGTGTGTGTGTGTGTGTGTGTGTGTGTGTGTGTGTGTGTGTGTGTGTGTGTGTGTGTGTGTGGACACTGTGGAAAATGAGTATTGAAACTATATCAAATATTCCTCATCAATATGTATCAATCCTTCAGTATTTCTGACAACACTACGTTGGGCCTGCTGGTACTTGCTGACATCTAACCTGCAGAGAAGAGAACAGAAGTTTAACTGACTGTTTCACTCTCAGGCTGTTTTTTCCTCTTTTGGTGAAGAAAAGAAGAAAGTTCTGCTTCATCCTGTCACTAAAGTTGGAAACACTAACACCTGCTCTGACAGGAGGGGGAGGCGGGGCCAATGTGTCATCTGAGGGCCGCCCCGCTCTGAGGAGACCTGTGATTGGGCCGGCCCAGTGTCATTATAGAAAATGAACCAATGGGCCGCTGCCCTGCTCTACGGGCCGTTCGTTAGCAATATATTTATATCTGTCAGATTAAAATGATATCGGCCCCGAGCTCTGTCGGCCCACTGGGGAAATGGGCGGTGTGCCAGATGATCAGTCCGGCCCGGCCTTCATCACACTGTCATCATTCAAATCAAACAGTCATCTGAACTCAAACATGATCTAAAATAGAACTTTTACACTCATCAGCTTTTCTCTTCCTGCTCACACAGACGTCTCTGACCTTCAGAGGAGGAAGTTCACTCATTAAACTTGTGTTTGACCTGATGACTGCATTAAAGGACACCTTCAAACTATCTGACACAGTCTGTCAACCTCAAATAAATGATGATGTCACACAGGAACAGAAAAGCAGAGTTCCACTCACCCGACTTATTTCCACGAGTGTCCGTCAGTCCAGCAGCTCACTTGTGTCCTGATCAGGTGTGTGTAGAAAAAGAGGATTAGATTGATCTCAGTGTGACCAGCGCCTTCAATACAAACTCCTCCCAGCAGCACTAAAACACTATAAACCAGTGTGAAGCTGCTGCACAGGACAAAGTTCAGCTCCCACTCTTTTATTAACAGGTGATCAAATGATACCTTTAACCCCCGACGTCTCTTTATACCATCACAGTTCAGCTCTCGACCAAAGTCTTTGTTGTTGTTGTTATCATCGTGTGGTTGAGCCTTCAACATTTCACATTCATCCAATAAATGTTTGCCTGTTCTGCAAATGCAACAGTTATCATTACACCTACTGGTTGACAGTTTGTTAGGTTGTTGGTTCATTTCTTGACTTGATGTTTAACCGTTCTTCACTCCAGTTGTCGAGGTGAAGTTCCTACTCTTACCCTTGTTAGTTTGTGGTTTGGAATTTGTGTTTCTCTTTAGAATCTGTAGAATCCTGCATTTCACAAAGATCTGATCCTGCTAAATGCAGACTTACCTTTTGATGAATGTAACGAGGTCAGAGAATCTGGCCCTCTGTTGGTTCTTTTCCAAGCGTTCATTTGCTGCTGTTCTCCACCGTTCCTTTAGTTTATCTGGCAGCTTTGATACAATGAACTTTAGAGTAGATGTCAGATCCAGGTCTTCCATGCTTTCAGTTCTTTCATAGCATTACATCCTCTGAGGTAAAGTGCACAGACATGTGATTCATTGCCATCATCAGATTTAATAGTGCCCCAGTTCAGAGACTTCTACATGTTGGAATTTGTATTTTGTGTTCCGTTTCCAAAGTGAACTTTCAGAAGTCTCTGTGCTTCAGTTTATCCTTTGTTTGGTTTCATATGAACACAGCTCCTCACTAATTCCTTGTTTGACCACTAGTATATTGCTCAAGGTAGTCGAGTCTGTCTTCATCATTACTGGTCTTATTTTCAATACAATGAATGTTTGAAAACTTAAAGGGACACCATCAAATACTGGTATTTGTCTGCTACAAACTCAAAGTGATGTCACCAGTTTTAATGTGAAACTTCATCTGAAGCTTTAATGTTTCACCTCCATCAGTCACAGATGATCTCTGTCTGTATTTGTGTGGATCTGCTGCCTCCTGCTGGTCACTCTGCAGTCTGACACTCTGCTTCTTCTTCTCCGCAAGAGGAGGTGAATTGATCAACCCACGATGAGGCTCTGGACCAGGCGAGGCATTGGCCAACCCAGACACAGACTAGGGTTCTGTCTGGACCTACAACACCAGAACTGGAAGGGTGTCGGCTGGGGCGTTAGAAAGGCAGCTTTGAAGATGGGCAGCTCAACATTAACGGGTTTTTATCCAAATGACTGACAGGGCTGATAATCAAGACTGCAGACTGTGAACAGGATTCTTTCCTCAACAACATTGAGGGGCGATCGTGCCGATAATGGTTAGGAAACAGAAAAAATTGTTTAAATGAAAGTATAGATTCTATGTATTTGTATGTTTATATATATGTTTCAGATTTATCTACTTTATTAGCTAAAGATGAATGAAGAGTGGGACGAGATAAATTCACTTCTTTTCAGACATGTAATTAGAATTGACTGTTTTTCTTATTCACTATTCTTTTGTTGGTTTATATGTTTAAAATAAAATATCCAAGTTCAAAACAATAATAATAAAGATTTCAATCAATCGATAGTTGAAAAATATTGTTTTCACCTGTCTGCTCTCCTGAAGTGGACACCATGCATGAAAAGTTTAAGCTTTTACAAAGTCATTGTTAATTTATTTAACATTTTACAAACCAGGTCGCAGAACAAGATTTAGTGTCAGTTCCTTTAAGTCTCATCAGAGAATCAGGACAAAACAAACTTCCTGTCCTCACTTCTTGAGCTCTGTAACAGGGTGTTAATAAGTGTCGCTGGGTCTCGTCTTCATCACAATAAATCACAGGACATATTTCAGAGCCTCTCTACTGCTCTCTCTCAAGAAAAGAACATCAATCATCATTTCTACTTTCATTCTGGAAACTACTGAACAAACACATTTCTAATTAAAGGCTTTGTTGAATACTAGGACAAGATATTAATAATAATAATTTGATTCTGGTTATATTGGCCAAGTTATTGTAATCATATTACAATATTACATATTTTTTCAATGTTAAATAATAATCATATATTTTTTTATTGTATAAATACATATAAATTATTATGTTCTTTACTACCAAAACATTATTTTAAAGTATTGAGACTCAGAATGTGTCAACAACATGATTCTTTATATACTGATGATGGAAATGAACCAGAAATAACTAGAATGAAAAACAATCTTTGATGTTTGACTTCATGAACAATAATAACTCATCTCAGTTACAAAAACTGTGGAATCATATTTGTACAAAGTAAAATAATCTGTACATATAACCTGATTTTAAACCTTTCGAAGTGTGTGTGTGTGTGTGTGTGTGTGTGTGTGTGTGTGTGTGTGTGCGTGTGTGTGTGTGTCTCCTACAGAGACACTGAGGAACCTAAAGTTAAACAGAACCCAGGATAAAGAGGCTCAGTGAATGTGGTGTTGAAGGTGTGGAGGTGGATCAGTGAGTCAGAGGAGACTCTGTAGAAGGACAGAGTGCCAGCAGAACAGTCCACATACACTGCTGCTCTGTTAGAGACAGAGGAGGAGGAGGAGGAGGAGGAGGAGGAGGAGGAGGAGGAGGAGGAGAGGTCTGTTCTTCTGTTATTGTGCCAGACAGAGTACCAACCACCATCATCATCAGAGCAGCTCAGACTCCAGGACTGATTATTCTCTCCAAACAAACTGTCATCTCTGTCTCCTCTCCTGCTGATTCCTCTGTAACTCACTGATATATGAACCCCTCCTCTCCACTCGACCTCCCAGTAACAGCGACCAGTCAGATCATTTCTACACAGCAGCTGAGGCCAGTAGTCAAACCTCTCTGGATGATCAGGATATGGCTGCTTCTCTAACACCCATGTCACCTTCCTGTTGTTGTCAGACAGTTTGAGGTTTCTGTTTACTGTGTTTGTGTCGACTGTGAGTTCACAGACATCTGATGGAGAGAACAAGACACAATACAGCAGCAGTTTATCATCTAACACAGCTGATGGTTTATTTGTTGCTTTATTAACAGACTGACTGTTAATTAGATCAAAACTTCACAATGACTCATCTTTTTGGATCTTCTTTCAAACTGACAGTTGAATGCAGATACACAAGCTTTAGATTTAAACTACTTTAACATGTGCTGCCTTGTTTTCATCAGTCAAAGTGAACACACACTTACACTTCCTCACACCAGGTTTCAGCCTCTGCTCTCCACCATGTTCCACCCTGGAGGAAGAAACAAAGTCAGAATGATCCTTCGAGGTTCCTCTTCGACTAAGGACATTATCTCTTTGATTCCATGTTTCACAGTTGTCAGTTCAGCAACATTATCCAGCTCTCTTCCCTGATAAATGGTCAATTTAAAAAACTCCTCATCATGACTATTGTCTGCACTGTCTCCTCTTTCACTGTCGAGCAGTTCGGTGAAAGTTTCAATCATATCCACATCTTCTCATTACCTCATGTACATTGTAGATGAGGAGGCTGGAATGTTAATTTCTGAATGTTGAGTCATTATAAATGATAAAGAGCAGCTCCTCAAGTGAATGTGTCCACCTGCTGTATGACTGATAATGACTTATTATCCTATGATCAGAAAAACTCACTTTTCAGCCAAGAAGTGTGACCGATTTAAAAACCTCTTCAGATTTGTGTTAGTCCAGAGAACACTTCCAAAGGAAATTAAACATTTCAGTAGCAGGCACAAATGGGTTCAGTCTCACAAAAATAATGGTCTTAAGAAAAAAACTAAAAAACAGGATTTGGACGAGAGGCTGAAGAAATGAAGAGGACGAACACAGAGTCAGCAGGTGAGCTCCTCTCAGCTCCTTTAAATACAGCAGACAGAGTCCACAAACCAGAGGAGAAGACACAAATATAAACATATCAAAAACCTTTTCGGCATCGAGTGAGACAGCCATACTTGGTACTTTATTTTTGTTAGCAAGATGTATGATGTTAAACAAACGGCTTAAATTATTAGTGGACAGTCTATTTATAATAAACCCTGTTTGATCCGGGTTGACAAGCAGGGGAAGACACATTTCTAATCTTTTAGCTATCACTTTAGTAACTCATTTACAATCTGTGTTGACGGGTGAGATTGGTCTATCGGAGGAACATTTTTGAGGAACTTTCCCTTTCTTCTGGATAACTGTAATAACAGCTTGAGAGAAAGAGTCTGGAAAGCACCCATCCCTCCTGCTTTGCTCAAGCACCTCCATCAACAGTGTTCTAAGAAGGTCTTGAAATTCTTTATAAAATTCAGATGGAAAGTCATCATCCCCAGGTGATTTATTTACAGGAAGTGATTTAATAGTGTCCAATAATTCAGCACTAGAAAAGGGCTTCTCCATACTCTCCCTGTCTTCCTCTGAAAGGAGGACACGGCAAGTCAATGGAGGATAAGAAAGACTCCATTTTAGATAAATCTCCATGAGATTGTGATGTATAAAGGTCCATATAATACTTATTAAAGGCCTCATTAATTTCAGTGGGATTATAAATTATAACTTTGGACAGTGTTTCTATTGCATTAATTGGTCGTTTGCTTTCCTCAGTTTTAAGTTGCCATGCTAGCACTTTATGTGCTTTTTCCCCAAGTTCATAGAATTGTTATTTTGACCTAGTTATTGCCCTCTCTGCTTGATATGTATTTATAGTGTTGTATTTTAATTACAGATTCACCAGTTCTTTGTATATGTCCTTAGTTGGGGCATTTTGGTATGTTTTCTCAAGTGCATGAGCTCAGCGCTGTGTTTCTTCTTTAACCCTTTTGTATAGGATATAATTTAGCCCCACAGAAAGGCTTTTAATGTGTCCCAAAAAAAGCTACCAAAACATAACTTCCGGGGCACTGAGCCTACTGAGCTATGTCAGTCAAAAACTGATTAGCCAATGGGGATGCTATGCTGAAAAAGCCTGCCCACCCGAGAGGTTTGTGCCAAAACTGCAAACAAAAAGTCAGCGCAAAAGTCTGAGCGGAGAGAGAGAAGCAGAGGGAACCGTAAACAACATAATGCATTATTAGAAGAGTAAAAGACCAATACTTTACACTATTTGACAAATTATTTGATTGCAAGTTAAAAGTTTTGTTTTTGAAATTAGTTTTATGTTCTCTCAAATTTCTATTTTTGTTTGATTTTTAAGAAGTTTTGTTTGTTTCTTTTAGCACAAATCTAATTCCATAAACAGGAAGCACCCCCGTGGATAGAGAATCCTCAGATTCGCACAGTGTTGAATTCAGATTGACCGTGGCCACGCCTGTCTCGCTTCGGCTAGTTTTAGCTTTAGCCACAACTCCTTCTTTGGTAGCAACACTTTTGTCGTCTTTCTTATCTTTCTTTCGGTCTTTGTTTCGAAGTCGAGCATCCATTCCACATCAACTGTCCTTAACGTTATACTTACCCACTCCAAGGTTTAATTTAGTGTTGTTTTATGTTAAGTTATAGGATGAGTTAGAGAGCTCAGTTCGGGCATGTCTGCTCAGCTACGAGACATCCCAGAATCCCCCTGAACCTGAACTTTGGAGCCAAAATAAAATAGATATGTACAATTTCATGAAGAATGGGAAAAGTCAATTTGCTGATGAAGACCAAGTAATGTGGCTGTAATCTCTAACAGACTTTGAGCTTACATTGTTTTGTCCACTACTCTTTCCAAGGTCAGGAATGAACTCTGAAGTTTGTATTGTGGTTAATTAACGCTGAAAAACATAAATACTTGTCATAAATACTGTATCGCAGTCGTTATTAAATGATCGACAGCAGCTGGTGGTGTGATGTCAGTCATGAGGTCAGTCTCAGGGTGGACAGGGACTCTCAGCACATCAGTTACGGTTTGTCCACACTGGATGCCCGTGTACTATGAGGCTGAGATGCTGCTCCTCACTCGCTTGTTTGTGATCACACAGGCTGTGTTGGCACTGCAGTGCAGCTCCTGCCTGTCCTATCTGTTTACATGGAGTTGGACTTTGATAATTATCAAAAAATATGATGACGTGATTTTCCTTTACACGCTGAGAGAGGGAGCAAAGAGGAGGGAGGGAGCGAGAGAAAGAAAAAGAGAGTGCACAGGAAAAAAACTCAAAAAATCACCAGTTCTGTGAATTCTCTTCATGTCTGTGACATATTCCACAGATACAGACATTAAAACTGTAGTGAAACAATGGCATGATGTCCGTATGACTGTCTTAAGTTCGTTTGTAGGTCCATTTTTGTCAAGAATGGCGCACATTGTGGTAAAAATAGGCGAGACTCAGAATCTCTCTCTGCTTGACAAGCAAGTGAGAAGTCCAGTCTGGTACTGTCTTCACTGTTATCAGCAGTGCTGCTGGTTCAGACTGTGAACCAACAGTCCTCAGCTTGTCAGTGTGACAGAGAAACAGTGTGTGAGCTCTTGTTGTCTGTTCATACCTGAGAGTCTCCAGTCTCCAGTCTGGATCCTCGAGTCCAGCTGACAGCAGCTTCACTCCTGAGTCTCCTGGATGATTGTAGCTCAGGTCCAGCTCTCTCAGATGGGAGGGATTTGATCTCAGAGCTGAGGCCAGAGAAGTACAGCCTTCCTCTGTGATCAGACAGCCTGACAGCCTGGAAACACACACACACACACACACACACACACACACACACACACGTGAATTACATCTGTGAATTATGATTTTGTTTTTCTGTACATGCAACATCTACTTCCGATCTGTCGGTCATGGAAGAAGGATCGTCCTCTTCCTGGTGTTTTTCCCTGTTAAAAGTTTTTTTTTTCAATAGGGGAAGTTTGCCTCACAGTTGAGGGTCAAAAGACAGAGAATGTCACTCACGGTACAGATTGTAAAGCCCACTGAGGCAATGTGAAAATGATTTGGGATTGAATCAAAAATTTATAGCAGATGTGCTGGGATATCAGAAAAATATTTAAAATACAGTCAGCTGTACTGGAAAAGCTCTGTAACCACATTACAAATGGTAAAGTTGTTTTTTGTAAAAAACAAAAAAATGAACACCAAAAAAGGTCATTCATAGAGCTGAGGGGCAACACAAAGTTATTTAATAAAACTCTGTTTGTCATTGACACCTGTTGTATTAAACATTTCATGCACAATTGATGAAAAAAAATAACAGAGCTGACATGGTGATTGATGAATATAACTTTACTGTACATTAAAATAAATTATGTAATCTCTGAAGAACATTGTATACCTTTTAAGAATAATACACAAGGTACAAAACTCATATAAATGTTTGTTATACAGTATCTTAAGCTAATTTTAACCAGATGCCAAGCAACATTTGAGTAGTCATTTAACAGAAACTGAAGTCAGACCTGAGAGTATCCAGTTTACAGTGTGGACTCTTCAGTCCAACAGACAGTGACTTCACTCCTGAATCCTGCAGGTCGTTGTTACTCAGGTCCAGCTCTCTCAGACTAGAGGACTGGGAGCTGAGAACTGAGGACAGAGCTTCACAGCTTCTCTCTGACAGATTACAGCCACTCAGCCTGAAAAAAATGAAGACAAGTGACACATTTGAAGTTCTTTCTCTCTGTTTGATTTAACTTACAGTTGTATTTTGATACGCTCAGTTTCAGAGCAGTGTCTGAAAAGAGAACTGCTACAATGACAGGACAACAATGACAACATAAAGGAACAGTTATTGTTCACTCTGTCCATGTCTTTTTTTAATCCTGACCTGAGAGTCTCCAGTTTACAATGTGGATTCTTCAGTACAACAGACAGCGGCTTCACTCCTGAATCCTGCAGGTCGTTGTTACCCAGGTCCAGCTCTCTCAGACTAGAGGACTGGGAGCTGAGAACTGAGGACAGAGCTTCACAGCTTCTCTCTGACAGATTACAGCCACTCAGCCTGAAAAAAATGAAGACAAGTGACACATTTGAAGTTCTTTCTCTCTGTTTGATTTAACTTACAGTTATATTTTGATACACTCAGTTTCAGAGCAGTGTCTGAAAAGAGAACTGGTAAAATGACAGGAGAACAATGAAAACATAGAGTAACAGTTATGGTTCACTCTGTACATGTGTTTTTTAATCCTGACCTGAGAGTCTCCAGTTTACAGTGTGGACTCTTCAGTCCAACAGACAGTGGCTCCACTCCTGAATCCTGCAGGTCGTTGTTACTCAGGTCCAGCTCTCTCAGACTAGAGGACTGGGAGCTGAGAACTGAGGACAGAGCTTCACAGCTTCTCTCTGACAGATTACAGCCACTCAGCCTGAAAAAAATGAAGACAAGTGACACATTTGAAGTTCTTTCTCTCTGTTTGATTTAACTTACAGTTGTATTTTGATACACTCAGTTTCAGAGCAGTGTCTGAAAAGAGAACTGGTAAAATGACAGGAGAACAATGACAACATAAAGGAACAGTTATGGTTCACTCTGTACATGTCGTTTTTAATCCTGACCTGAGAGTCTCCAGTTTACAGTGTGGACTCTTCAGTCCAACAGACAGCGGCTCCACTCCTGAATCCTGCAGGTCGTTGTTACTCAAGTCCAGCTCTCTCAGACTAGAGGACGGGGAGCTGAGATCTGAGGACAGAGCTTCACAGCTTCTCTCTGACAGATTACAGCCACTCAGCCTGAAAGAGAGTTAGTGATACTGTTTCTGTCATCCACAATACAAAATACATCACATTTCTGTAGAAACTGTTATTGTGTTGATGATTCGAACAATCAAGAGTCTTGGATGATCAGTAGATGTTGAGACAATTATCTTTTTCCATACTAGCATTTCACATTTGTGTAAAGTTCAGGAGGGTCAACTCTTCTATTTCTGTCAGTTTCAGTGATTGTATCCTCAGGCAGGTTAGATTCTATAGACATTCATCTTAGTTTGCCAAGATACTGAAAGTGTGTACTGGAGAAAATGAGACACATTACATATCTGTAACTGAAGTTGGGGCAGATTATCGATGGCTAGAAGCAGTATCGACCGATACCGATCACTGATCAAAAGGTTTCTTTACCTTATTGTCATCTACAGTTGTTAGTTATTAGTTGCATAATAAATCCACCATTAAAATGCTGAGGAAATAAATAATTACATTTATCTTACACGAATTTAAAGACAGAAATAGATTTTTTAAAAAATGAGAATTTATCTAAACGCTGTTAAAAGAGAATTTGGGAGAAAGTCTGTGTCTCATTCTCATTTGTCTCAGTCTTTGAGGTGTGTTTGTTCTGAAGCTACTGCTCCACCACCTGGTCACTGCTTGAACCAGGTTACTTTCATCTTTGTCAGAAGATCAATAAATGTCCAATGATGTAAATTCTCTGTAACTCCAAATTCAAGGTACTTTTACCTCCAAACAGTACTTGGCTAAAATACTTCAGTACATTCATTTTGTGTAAATGTGTTGCGTTGTCAAATTAAACTGCAGTTCAGTGTTTACCACTTAATGTTCCTCTGAACTCTCAGTACTGCTGTGTGTGTTTAGCTCCACTGTGAGCTTTTAGCTCCGTCAACTGTTACCTCTGTTAGATCTCATGCTGTAGAGTTCTAAAACAAACAGTGTGGCGTTGTCTCTCCACTGGGGCTGAATGAAAATGAGTTATACTTCTATGCAATCTAGCTCAGTTGGTAGGAGCATTGCCTTGGCAATGTGCATCACTCACTTTGTTACACTATTTGTTCAAATATCAACAATCATTCTCCAGAATGATTCACCCCACCTTTAAAAGAACTAAAGTGCAACAGATGTTTTTCTGTCATGGCTGCATTAATGTGCAGAGGTACAATGAAATTAATGAAACAATGCAAGTTTTTCAATTGATGAACTACTGTAACTGAAATCTAAAACATTCATTAGTTGATCCTACACATGTGATATACAGTAGTTCATATCGGCAGTTATCGGTTCACTTACAGAGCTTTGTTGGAGGCTTTGACCACTGGCAGCAGCCTCAGAAGAGCCTCCTCTGAAGCAGAGTATTTCTTCAGGTCAAACGCGTCAAGATCTTCTTCTGATGACAGTAAGATGAAGACCAGAGCTGACCACTGAGCAGGAGACAGTTCATCTGTGGAGAGACTTCCTGAACTCAGGTACTGTTGGATCTCCTCCACTAGAGAACCATCATTCAGTTCATTCAGACAGTGGAACAGATTGATGCTTCTCTCTGGAGACAGATTCTCACTGATCTTCTTCTTGATGTACTCAACTGTTTCCTGATTGGTCTGTGAGCTTCTCTTCTTTTTCAGGAGGCCTTGAGGGAGAGTCTCATTGGTCTGCAGTGAAAGACCCAGAAGGAAGCGGAGGAACAAGTCCAGGTGTCCATTTGGACTCTGTAAGGCCTTGTCAATAGCAAACCTGTGGACCTTTGTCACAGACGTTTTGCTGAAAAACATTCTCACACGTTCGCCGAAAGTTTGAGGTAGCTCTGACATCACATTCTTGTTTTCGTTAATGAGTGACATCTCTACATACAAAGCTGCCAAAAACTCCTGAACACTGAGATGGACGAAGCTAAACATCTTGACTTCATCATTCTTCCTCCCACGTTCCTCTTTAAAGATCTCTGTGAACACTCCTGAGAACACTGAGGCTCCTCTGACATCAATGCCACTCTCTTCTAGATCTCTTTCATAGAAGATCAGGTTGCCCTTTTCCAGCTGGTGGAAAGACAGTTTTGCTAATGACTCAATGTACTGAATGCACATGTTTTGGTTAAACTTTTTTCGGTCATATTTTTTCTTTGTCTGACAAATCTGAAACTTCAGGAACTCTACATACATCTCAGTCAGGGTCTTGGGCAGCTCTCCTCCCTCTCTGGTCTTCAACACATCCTCCAGAACTGTAGCAGTGATCCAGCAGAAGACTGGGATGTGGCACATGATGTGGAGGCTTCGTGATGTCTTGATGTGGGAGATGATTCTGCTGGCCTGCTCCTCATCTCTGAATCTCTTCCTGAAGTACTCCTCCTTCTGTGGGTCAGTGAACCCTCTGACCTCTGTCACCACGTCAACAAAATCAGAATGAATCTGATTGGCTGCTGCAGGTCGTGTGGTTATCCAGAGGCGAGCAGAGGGAAACAGATTTCTCTTGATGAGGTTTGACATCAGCACATCCACTGAGGTGGACTGTGTAACATCAAAGTCTGTCCTTTTGTTTTTATTGGTCGAGCAGTTCAGTTGAAGGCGGCTCTCGTCCAGTCCATCCAAAACAAACACCAGTTTGAATTTACTTTTTTCATAGTTGGTGTTTCCTGATGACTGCAGAGTTGTAAAGATGTGATTAAGAGCCTCTTCCTGAATGTCTTTGGTCTCTCTGATAGATTTATGGATCAGCTCAGTCAGACTTAACTTTTCATCCTTCCATAAGTTCAGCTGGCGGAAGGTAAAGGGGAATATGAGATGCACATCTTGATTGTTTTCTTTGTTTGTCCAGTCAGACACAAACTTCTGGACAAGAAATGTTTTGCCAATTCCTGCGATTCCATTGGTCAGCACTGTTCTTATGGATCTTCCTTTACCAGAGGGGGGTTTGAACATGTCACAGGGTTGAATTGATTCCTCTGTTGTTGGCTTCACCTCCATCTGAATGACCTCATGCTGTTTGTTGATGTTTACGTCACCTCCAGCTGTGACGTACAGCTCTGTGTAGATATCAACCAGAGGTTGCTCGTCCTTCCTCTGTGCCCACCCCTCTTGTGCACAATTAAACCGATCCTCAAGGTTTGACTGAAGCATTTTCTGGTAATATGAGATGGGTTGTGGCTTTGGTACTGGAACAATCTCATCTGAGTGACAAATAGAAACAAAAAACAACTGAAATGCAGGATTTTAAATGTAGTTGGAGAAAGATGTCTATGGAAACTATTGTAACAGTATGATATCTGTAGTTGTGTTACAGTAAACTATCTTAACATTAATATTTGATCACATCATTCTCTCATGTACCCCAACAACATATAAATCTATCCGACAGGGAGCTGGTCAGTACAACCACAGCTCTGGACTGGTGACCACTGAGCAGCTGTTGGTGTTGCTGCCATCTTCTGGTTGAAATGTCACAAAGAAGAGTCCTGTAGCATCAGTTTTAATATTCTCCTTCTGTCTATATAGATATGTTAGACTCAAGCTCTCTTGCATGACCCAGAAGTGTGCATTCTTAGCTTCTTTCACTCTTTCTTGTTTTGTTACAATCACTTGATGACGTTTAAACACCAATATCATTTAAACCACTTCCAATAAAGAAAAAACAAAACTGAAGCTGGTGGCTCCATACAGACCATAATTTATCTGGTTTATTTAGTTTCCGCTCAACAAAAGGATGCAGGCCTTATCTGAACCACAGGTGAGCTCAGCTAGCTTTCCACTGTCACTCCACTCAGTCCTCACAGTTATCAACCACTTTGACTTCATGGTCGGGTCAACTCCAAATCTCAGTTGAAATCCATGAACTGAGCTGAAGTCAGTTTCAGTTCATACAGGTTGACAAACAGACACAAGCTAACAAAAATGCTTCAGAAATAATGGTTATTATTCAGTGTCCATCATGGCCTCCATGAAAAGAGTTGCTCTCTGATCTCTTCTTCCTCTTCACTCGACTCCATCTCTGCTGTCTGACCTCTGGCCTGCTCATACTACATAAGACCCGCCCTCTTAAGAACAGCAGCCAATCAAAAATTACAAATGACCTCCTGCGACCTGGCTTCTGTAGCTGCAGTAGAGACGGAGTTTGATGCAGATCTGATGGTTTGACTGAAATTCTACATAAAAAGGATTAAACTGCCTCCTTCAGCTCAATCCACTGTCACAACAGTCCCACTGTAGTTTTAAATCCTCCTGACAGCTCACAGCCACATACAAAATAATATAAAAACTGATGTTACAGTCTACGGTAGCCAAGAAAAAGATATTCAAGACCTTTTCAGATGGATTTTAAGACTTTTAAATAGCTTCCAGGGTCTTTTTAGAGAAACTGAATCAATGCTTTGTATTCAGTGTCTTTCAGAGCTGCAGATACTCTGATACTGCTTCAACTAAAGCTCATCAAGTACTCCTGTCTCTGCTTTCACTCAGTTATAATGCAGTCAGTCTTACTAACTTTTAATTTTTCCAAACTAAAAACTAAACTTTGTCTTTCAGGGCTTCCGTACCTACCAGAGAATACAGCAGCTTTACCTTCACTCTGAGAGGAAGAAGGTCCTCTGTTCTCTGAAGTCTCTCCAACATCACCGACATTCACTGACACTGAGAGAGGTGAAGACAGAGATTATGGCTGGGTTGCACCAACAAGGATTCATTTAATCTAAGATTAGCTCTAATCTGAGTTTAGTAAAACTAGGTTTAAAATGAGTTAATCCAGATTTTAAATCAGGCAGAGCTCTGCTGCACCATTAAAATGAATCTCTGCTCAGTTAAACAATGTTTATTTCTGTGAACCAGAGCACCATCAAACCTCCATCCTCTCCAGTAACAATTATTGATGCTTCAACCTTTTCTCCTAATTATGAAATCAGGCCTCTTTGTTTTTCTTTGCTGAAAACAATGAGCTTCTGTACTGAGAGGCCTGTTCCTTTACAAGTATTGTGTCGTCGACTCACTCTCTTCTTCTGAAAATGATATTAAAATAAAGAATGTGACTGACCTTCTGGTCCTGAGCTGTTGGCTGACAGACTCTGCACCAGGTCATTCCTCTTGATCTTCTCTAAAATCTTCTTGGTCACCTTCAGAGCTCCATCAAGTGTAAAGGTGTTCACCATCAGATCCACTGTGTCCCGTCTTTCTGCTCTCTCCAGCCTGGACTGTTTGATGGGTTGGTAGCCTTCCAGGACATCAGGCAGCTTCAGACGCCATTTGAAATCCTTGAACTCGTCAACTTTTAGATCCTCCAGAGTGCTGAAAATGTCCTCTGCTGTCATCGTGGCTCCCTGCTAAAGACAGGCAGTGTTATCACCTGAAGGAAAACCAGCCAGACTTGCATCAGCTGGGAAACATCAGGGAAGACCGGTCTTAACTGTTGAGATGCTGCTGCATTTATGATCTGACACACTGCGACCTGTACTGACAACACACACAAACTGCTAACCTTTTTATTCTCTGCTCTGCTGGCAGAGATGATTAAAACACAGAAACATGACTCTGGTTGTATGGACCGACCAATCAGTGGTCTGCAGTGTTTTAACTCCAACTGTCTTCAGACAATTCTTCAGAAATTTCGCTGAGCTATTTTCCTGATATAAGAGAAAGTTTCCAAACCAGACACCATGTTTGTCCAGTTTTAAATATACACGGCTCACGAGTGGCATTCGTCCAATCAGGTGCAGCCAGTGAGTGTTTGTGTGGTTGTCGGACGGTGTAGCCTGTTTTGGTCAAGTGTTCAAAGCTGGGAAGCGTCGTGTGCTCTTGTGTCAAATGACTTCCCTGTGGACACAAACCAAGACTGAACATAGTCATTCAGTTTGCAGCCTGAACAAATTTATAGTCTACTAATGTTTATTTTCAGGCTCAGCTGGACAATAAAGTCGTGAAGCAACATTAAAACATCACTCTGTAATTGTGAGCTAACGTTACTTTGACATGTTGGGAGATGATGTGGTGATAAGAGTGATACAAACACACAGCAGGACCTGACACTCCCTCATCTCTCAGCAGGAAAGTCAGCTCAGATTAAAATCATTGAATTAAACAAAACATGAGAAGACTCATTTTGTTGAGAAAGTCACATTTCATAGAATAACTAGTGAGTTAATTCATGAACATTCAGAACTTAAAATAGTCTTCATTCAATTCATCACTGCTCTCATCCACAAGCTGATGCTGTAGTTTCTTCATCAGAGGTGTGTCATGTTACCTGTCACAGTTCTCACCTGTTAAAGTCCAGATGAGGTCAAAGAGTCGTTCTTCCTTCGTCTACAGACTCTGACAGACGCTGCTGGTGTCTGTGTTCATCTGACCGACAGCCGTCACATCCTCATACCTTCAAATACAAATCCAGACACATCAATGACGTGAGAGCAGAAACCCAGTGTGAGCTGTAGTGCTGCCAGTCAGCAGCAGGTGTCAGTGTTACAGAAGGTCTGTCAGTCAGCGCTCTGATGGGAGAGATTTCACAGCAGTTAGACACACTGACAGAGATCCAGAGTCCAAACTGCAGGAACAATGAAGCCCGACAAGAAGAAGAGAAAGAACAACAGGTTGATTATTGAATGAGGGAGAGAGAACAGTCTGTAAACTCATGACAACATGTGACAAACACAAAGTGCATCAACAAAGAGACAGAGAGGTCGACTGAAACCAACAACACATATCTGACACACATTTACAAGAAACTGTCTCTTTCAAAAATCTGCTCTGTTTTCATTCAGTAACAACACCATTAATGTTTGGTGGCTGAATTTAAAGGAGTCCTTCACATGTTGTCACATCTCAGAGTCTTAATACAGAACTCACATGCTGTATGTGTGTTGAGAGAGTCGCTGGTTCTGCAGAACTGGACTTTCTCTTATTGTGACATCATAATATTAATAAAATCACAATCAACTGATCAAACTTTGATAAAAACGTGATTTTGGCTTGGTCTCTCTTGTTGAAACTAAACTTCTCTTCACAAACATGTTACATTTAGAATAATGAGGTCGTTCTCTACAAAAACACATCTTTATTTTTAAACCTGCTTCAAAATAATATCATTCTTGTTGGTGGACTAAGAGACTGGAATGTCAGGCTGCACAACTCTTCAGATTGTTGGAGGAAACATGTCAAATTCCCAGAACAATGACAGAATAAGCAGCTGTTTGTGATGTAATTCTTCTGGATCAGAACCTGCTGAGGAGTCAGAACCTCCCATGGCCGCTCACTCACACTGTCAGTTTGTCTCATACTGCTGTGGCTGCTTTGTGCTTTTCAGCAGAGCGTCTGGATCAGAACAGAAACATTAGAGCTTCAGTTGTTCATGTGGTTCCATGTCTGAATGGTCCAACAGAGAATCTGGTCCCTGCCTCTCAACTAGTTTCTTATCAATAAAGACAGAAGTTGTGTCTAAATGAATTCACTGTTTCTACACAACTAAATCTTTCCTGAGGAGATAAACGGGACGTTGAGTCTGACTGAACATCCTCACGTTGGTGAGGGTTGGTTCATCTAGAGACCCCAACAAAGCTCAGATTACAACTCGACCCCTGGGTCCGCTGACTGAACTGTCCATGACAGGTAATGGATTACTCATAAAAAGGTACGTATTACGTTACGTACCTTGTAATATCCCTTTAACTAATATTTATTGAAGTATTTGCAAAAATTCACTTTCATAAACTCTGGCCTCTTTAAACTTCCTCTGCCCCTGCTCATGAGCAGAGGAAGTCATGTGACGGAGGAGGACAGCGTGGAACCACCACAGTTTACCACCAGAGGCAGCTGCTCACTTCCTGTTTCCTGCCCACAGTTACATATAACATGACCACCGTCCCTCACTAACCTTACTGTAACCATGACGATAAAGCTCTTCTGAACTTAACTGAGTCATGTGAACCTAAAACCCAGAATGGTCTCTGAGCTCTACCAGGTTGTGTTCGTGGTGTCACAGCAGGAGGCGGCTTTATTTCTGCAGCCGTCGTGGTCTCTAATGTCGTCTTCCTGAGCTTGTTTGTCAAAACACTTTGTAAAGGTGAAATATAAGTCCAGTTTATCATATTCTTATTATTAAAGAAAGAATCACAGTGTGTGGACACATTAAAGCTGAGCAGACTGTTAAATACTTCTGACTGCACAAAGAAATCCACCTGGACTACAGCTGTTATTAAAACCAGCTGTACTGAGATCAGTCTGTAAAACACTGAGAAGAAATGATTATATCCACAGATTGTTGGATGTCAGCCGGCTCCTTTGAGCAGATATTACCAATCAAAAGACACAGAGACAGAAACAAGCTGCTGACACACAGCTGGAGGATCTAAAATCTCTTCTGATTTAACTTCAGTGTAACTCAGAAGCTCCAGCAGGTCAGACTGAGAGGAAGCTGCACATTTCAAATGTCTCGGCTGTTTGTTTCCTGTGACTGAGCTGAACGTCGAGCTGCAGCCTCGTCTTCAGCGATGATTGAGTCAAACTAATGAAGACACAAACAGTCTGATAACACGAGTCTTTACAGCAGAAAAGACACAAATCACACATGAAAAGTGACATTAAAAACACACATTTACCTTTTTGTCTGCAGGCAGAAGTCATGTGAGTCTCACTGAGAGAGTGACGCTGGTTTACTGTCAGGACTGTTTACAGGAAGCAGAAGTTCTGTCTTGATAATCATTTTAAGTTTCTTATTTTTTTCTTAATCTGTAAAAACATTCAGGAGAAATAAAATGTTTTTCATGTATAAATACTTGTTTTTTTCCACCAGATATTTTTGTCATGGAAATAAAGATGAACTTGGTTTCACACACACAAAAAAAAGAAAAGATTTCTCCTCCTTTTTTTTGACTGTTTTACACGTTTTTTTCTCCTTGAGATTTTTTGAAAGTTTTCACAGAAGAAAAAAGACTTTGACAGATTATCCTGTAAAGTGTTTTTACCACCAGCTGTCAGCTCATCAACACAGGAGAGAAAATAATTTAGATCAGACAGAAAATAAAAAACATCTTCACTGACCCCTCAGGGCTTCCGTACCTCGTTAGCTGTAGAGAAACTACCTGTGGGGCTCCTGCAGGTTTGAGGAGGAAACCCCTAAATCTGACGTGTATCAACTGTTAACGCTATTATACTGTGGTCTGGGTGAATACTCGATTTTGATTGGCTGGAGGGTGTTAATGAACTGTTGATGAACAGACACCTCTGAAACTCCTCCTGCAGCTCCAGTGTAGCTGCCTGTTCACTGTTCTATATCTATGTACAGTATATGTTTCACTGTCACCTGACACACGTCTCCTCCTGTTTATTGTAATGTTCTCCACTGGCCACATGATGGAGACACAGAACCACATATGGTTCCAACACAGGGTCGTATGTTGAAATGAAAGTGTGTAAACTCCTTCTTGCTTCACAAATGACAGAACATATATATAGTTATTAATGTAGAAATATACATAAACATGAAGAGCATCTTTTGAATCTATCAGAGGAAAACACAAATACAAACAATTTAATTCAAGATATTTATTGAACTCTTAAGGGACATGGATGATGAATGACCACCAATAAACATATATTCATATGTACATACAGTCGGATAAATGATAAGACAAGAATTAATTGTAAATTCAGTTATTAAACTATTGTCGACAGAATGAATAAAATAATTTAATCTGAAATGATTCAAAACTAAAAAGAGGGAACACTTCACCACGATCAGATTGAGTTCTTCATCAACTCTCCAACAGAACACATGAAGATGGTTATTTCCTACTTTGGTGGTGGATGAGCTGATGATGAGGTGAACTTCTGGGAAAGCGCTGAGCCTGACAGGAGCAGGCTAAGACAAGGTCTATCTGAGGCCACGGAGGAGACACAGCATGTGTTCTTCTGTCTGGTTGTGTTCAGTGACAGGCTGCACAGCTGTGATGCATGAAGCCAAAACCGTAAGAGACGAGAGGTCAGGACAGCATGTGTTGAGACGTTTTATAGTCTAGGGCCGTGTTTTGGAAGAAGGAGGATTGATGGTGCTCTTTTACTGATTAATAGTTTATTCCTTTGTGTGGAGAGAGAACCGGCCACACAAAGGGGAATAATTTGACATCTTAAATAACATTTGAATTATATGAACCGGCAAACTGAAAACTCACTTTTTTCTGTCGTCACTATATGCAACATATAATAATAATAATAATTATAATAATAATGCATTCTATTTAAAGGCGCCTTTCAAAGCACTCAAGGACACCGCACATAACAACAACAGTGCAACAAATCACGACACATTTAGTGCAAATGAAGATAGAGAAATAAATAGGAAGATGCCATTACATAGTGCCAGGAGCTAGGCACAGAGTTCAAACTCCGTGGTCCTAACTATTACAGGAAGTCAACCGGGCCGGATTAGGCAGGGTAGAGCTTCCGGGGTTAGAGTTGTGCAAAAGAAAGCAATATCTAAGAACCAAATGAAGCACCAAGAGCTCGTAAGAGGAATTTATCAAATAACACAGAGTAACAAAACATAACTAATAAACATGTTCATATCTGTAGAGGATTATATAACAGAAGAGCACAACTAAAATAATACATGATAATAGAAGTCAAATTTCAAAGTCTCATGTTATACTGACATTAGATCATTGGGTTAAAAGTTACTACCAAAACTCAGGAGTGGAATCCTGTAAATCAGCAGAATTTAAGGGTGAGTCTTTTGTCCAAAGTGACTTACAGTAGTTCATACATCCCCATTTGCTGCCAAAACAGCCTTGACCCGTTGAGGCATGGACTCCACTAGACCCCTGAAGGTGTGCTGTGGTATCTGGCACCAAGATGTTAGCAGCAGATCCTTTAAGTCCTGCAAGTTGCGAGGTGGGGCCTCCATGGATCGGACTAATTTGTCCA
Organism: Lagodon rhomboides; assembly: GCA_039737535.1. NCBI lineage: Eukaryota > Metazoa > Chordata > Actinopteri > Spariformes > Sparidae > Lagodon > Lagodon rhomboides. The sequence goes on from CM077786.1 coordinate 36,913,419, forward strand.
GCACATCCCACATCCCCCGCATTATCCTGCTGAAAGAGGCCACAGCCACCAGGGAATGTACATGGTCAGCAACAATGCTTTGGTAGGTGGTACATGTCAAAGTAACATCCACACGGATGGCAGGACCCAAGGTTTCCCAGCAGAACATTATCCAAAGCATCACACTGTCTCCGCCGGCTTGCCTTCTTCCCATAGTGCATCCTGGTGCCATGTGTTCCCCAGGTAAGCGACGCAGACGCACCCGGCCATCAACATGATGTAAAAGAAACCGTGATTCATCAGACCAGGCAACATTCTTCCATTGCTCTGTGGTCCAGTTCTGATGCTCGCATGCCCATTGCTTGTGCTTTTGGCGGTGGACAGGGGTCAGTATGGGCACCCTGACTGGTCTGCAGCTATGCCACCCCATACGCAACAAACTTCGATGCACAGTGTATTCTGACACCTTTCTATCAGAACCAGCAATTTGAGCAACAGTAGCTCATCTGTTGGCTCGGACCACACGGGCCAGCCTTCGCACCCCATGTGCATCAATGAGCCTTGGTCGCCCATGACCCAGATACTGAGACAAAACAACTAAACCATGTCTGTTACTGTGATTTACAGAGAGGTGTGTGTGTGTGTGTGTGTGTGTGTGTGTGTGTGTGTCCCTCCTACAGACAGACTGAGGAACCTGATGACCAAAATCTGAACCCAGGATAAAGAGGTTGAGTGAATGTGGTGCTGAAGGTGTGGAGGTGGATCAGTGAGTCAGAGGAGACTCTGTAGAAGGACAGAGTGCCAGCAGGACAGTCCACATACACTGCTGCTCTGTTAGAGACAGAGGAGGAGGAGGAGGAGGAGGAGGAGGAGGAGGAGAGGACTGTACTTCTGTTATTGTGCCAGACAGAGCAACAACCATCATCAGAGCAGCTCAGACTCCAGGACTGATTATTCCCTCCAAACATACAGTCATCACTGTTTCCTCTCCTGCTGATTCCTCTGTAACTCACTGATATAAGAACCCTTCCTCTCCACTCGACCTCCCAGTAACAGCGACCAGTCAGATCATTTCTACACAGCAGCTGAGGCCAGCAGTCAAACCTCTGTGGATGATCAGGATATGGCTGCTCTTCTGACACATATGTCACCTTCCTGTTGTTGTCAGACAGTTTGAGGAGTCTGTTTACTGTGTTTGTGTCCACTGTGAGTTCACAGACATCTGATGGAGAGAACAAGACACAATACAGCAGCAGTTTATCATCTAACACAGCTGATGGTTTATTTGTTGCCTTTATTAACAGACTGACTGTTAATTAGATCAAAACTTCACAATGACTCATCTTTTTGGATCTTCTTTCAAACTGACAGTTGAATGCAGATACACAAGCTTTAGATTTAAACTACTTTAACATGTGCTGCCTTTTTTCATCAGTCAAAGTGAACACACACTTACACTTCCTCACACCAGGTTTCAGCCTCTGCTCTCCACCATGTTCCACCCTGGAGGAAGAAACAAAGTCAGAATGATCCTTCAGAAGCTTCCTCATCAATGATCTTCATAAAGCTTCACTCAGATCACCATTAAGACAAAACAGCTGCATGTATTTAACGAACTTCAGACACACACTCAAACTTTACAATTTGTCTTTACAATCTGTTCAGCAGATGACTCTCTCTTTTCCCCAGAACCTTTTGACTTGATATGTCAAACAGAGTTTGTATTATAGTGTCATTAAATGATCAACAGCACATGGTCTAATGTTAGTCTGGAGGTCAGTCTCAGTGTGGACAGGAACTCTCAGCACATCAGCTACTGTCTTCACTGTTATCGGCAGTGCACAGCTTGTCAGTGTGACAGAGAAACAGTGTGTGAGCCCCGTGATGTTTGTTCATACCTGATAGTGTCCAGTCTCCAGTCTGGATCCTCAAGTCCAGCCGACAGCAGCTTCACTCCTGAGTCTCCTGGATGATTGTAGCTCAGGTCCAGCTCTCTCAGATGGGAGGGGTTGGATCTCAGTGCTGAGGCCAGAGAAGTACAGCCTTCCTCTGTGATCAGACAGCCTGACAGCCTGGACACACACACACACACACACACACACACACACACACACACACAAGATTTATATATCATTTATTTTTTTAAATCTATTCTTTCTTTGTCAGAATTTTAAAACTTTAAAATTTGACCACTCAAGCAGCACAAGAAGTTGTTAAACACAAAATGGACATAGTAACACAAAGTTCATATTTTGTGCTCATCTTAGCAAACAGTTGCCATCTTCTGTTGAAACTTGACAGAGCTAGCACAGTGGAGAAGAAGAGCAAAATTGAGGTGCAGTTAGTGGAAATATTGGATTAAAAATTAGCTACACCTCAGGAAAACTTTTCTTTACCATTCTCAGGCAACAGCATCTGTGAGATTATAAAATCAGCTGTGAAGATAGTGACTGAATCACACAGTGCTGAGATTTGTATTGGAAATTCTCCTTTGTGAGGTAGAGAGTTGCAAAGTCTCCGAAGAATTTTAGACTCAGCATGATGAATCAGATGTCTTTAATACATGCCGCGTGGAGGGACAAGAGTGTTCTCTCTCGTCCTCCAAATGTTACTGACTTAAGTACAAAACAGAGAGGGGGTTACCTGAATTTACAACTGTCATCAATCATCTCTTCTCAAAAACAATGACCGCCTGAGGTTTTGGTTAATCATGCCTTTCCCAGGCAAGTGACAGTTTGATGTTTTATTAGGACAGTAATTGTTATCTTATATAGCTTCCTGTAACACCTCATGTAGAGAGAAATGTCCCTCATATGACATTCTGACACTTCCACCAAAAGGGAATTCTCCCCTCCTGCTCTCACATCCTGATCATGTTCTTCACAGCACATTGATTACTGAATGAAAAACTATGTAATGTCTCACAGGTTGAAACAGGGGCAAAGTCTCCACCAACTCTTGGGATAAATATCTGTCTGATGTTCCATTTTCTTTAGCAGCTAGTCTTTCACTGTGCCTGTCAGCTGTTTGCTGCTGGGCAGGTAGTGTACAGAGGGTCTATCAGAGCTTGTTTGATGAAAACAGCTGCTGCTGAAAACGTTTGGACCGACCATAAAAACCTTGCCTATCTATGCTCAACCACGCTCGCTGGCCATTTTTTCTGGGTCGGTTCAACTGTACCCTCACTTCCACCATGGCTACATTAACATCAAACCCAATGCCCTCTCTCGTCAGTTCTCTATCTTCGAGACTCTCATCAGTCGTCTCGACACTCTAGGTGGGACTTGAAGTGGTATACGCCGACACCAAGGAGTTCGACTCTGCTCTGCCTGCGGCAAAACCCTGGCCCCACATTACCGTAGATTTTGTCACGGGTCTGCTGCCCTCTAAGGATAACACGGATTTACTCACTATTGTGGATGGATTCTCTGAAGCTGTACATTTAGTCCTCCTGCCTAAACTCCCATGTGCTTTAGAGACCACTAACCTGCTAGACCTACATGTCTAAAAGCTCAATGGGATCCCTATGGACATTGTGTCAGACAGACAACACAATTTATTTCTCAGGTGTGGAAGGCCTTTTGCAAGGCAATCCATGCATCGGTCAGCCTCTCCTTGGGCTATCACCCTCAGATCAACGGGCAGGCGGAGCAGACGAATTAGGACATAGAGTCTGCGCTGTGTTTCCGCCAGTCATCCGGTCCAAGGATTTATGTGGTGCTCGTGAATTTTGTGCTGGTGCTCTTTAAATTTTCAGTCAAGAGCACCAGTGCTCAGAGTGGCAGAAGTTAGTCTGGAGCCCTGCTACAAATGTTGAATGTTATAATTTAAATAGACTTAAAGTTGTTTATACAGTAACATTAAAGTGTTCTTTCTTAAACAGAAGCTGTATCCTGACCTGAGAGTCTCCAGTTTACAGTTTGGACTCTTCAGTCCAACAGACAGGAGCTTCACTCCTGAATCCTGCAGGTCGTTGTTACTCAGGTCCAGCTCTTTCAGACTAGAGGGCTGGGAGCTGAGAACTGAGGACAGAGCCTCACAGCTTCTCTCCGATAGATTACAGCCACTCAGCCTGAAGGAGAATAAGTGACAAAGACAAACACACAATACTGTTTTCATCTCATACAATACAAAACACATCACATTTCTATGGTTGTCCTGAGTCTTTATAGCCTCAGGTATATTACTGCAAACTCTCAACAATTAATACAATTAAAATTGATTCAATTGATCAACCAATCAATTTAATTACGTAATCTTCGGACTTTTATCTGACTGATATTTGATTAGTGGAGAAAAACCCTATATGTGTGATACAGCATCTGTTCACTTACAGAGCTTTGTTGGAGGCTTTGACCACTGGCAGCAGCCTCAGAAGAGCCTCCTCTGAAGCAGAGTACTTCTTCAGGTCAAACACGTCCAGATCTTCTTCTGATGACAGTAAGATGAAGCCCAGAGCTGACCACTGAGCAGGAGACAGTTTATCTGTGGAGAGACTTCCTGAACTCAGGTACTGTTGGATCTCCTCCACTAGAGAACCATCATTCAGTTCATTCAGACAGTGGAACAGATTGATGATTCTCTCTGGAGACAGATTCTCACTGATCTTCTTCTTGATGTACTCAACAGTTTTCTGATTGGTCTGTGAGATACTTCCTGTGTTTGTCATCAGACCTTGTAGGAGAGTCTGATTGGCCTGCAGTGAAAGACCCAGGAGGAAGCGGAGGAACAAGTCCAGGTGTCCATTTGGACTCTTTAAGGCCTCGTCCACAGCACTCTGGTAGAGATGTGTTGGTTCAGGTTTGTCTCTGAGTAGTTTAGACCACCGGGAGTTTTGTTTTCCTTCTGCCACCAGATTGACTCCAGATTTCATGAATCTCAGATAGACATGAAGAGCAGCCAGAAACTCCTGAACACTCAGATGGACGAAGCAGAACACCTTGTCCTGGTACAGTCCTCTCTCCTCTTTAAAGATCTGTGTGAACACTCCTGAGTACACTGAGGCTGCTCTGATATTGATGCCACACTCTGTCAGGTCTGATTCATAGAAGATCAGGTTTCCTTCCTGCAGCTGCTCAAAAGCCAGTTTTCCCAGAGACTTAATCATCCTCCTGCTCATTTTATTCCAGTGTGGATCTGTCTCAGCTCCTCCATCATACTTGACATTCTTCACTTTGGACTGAACCACCAGGAAGTGGATGTACATCTCAGTCAGGGTCTTGGGCAGCTCTCCTCCCTCTCTGGTCTTCAACACATCCTCCAGAACTGTAGCAGTGATCCAGCAGAAGACTGGGATGTGGCACATGATGTGGAGGCTTCGTGATGTCTTGATGTGGGAGATGATTCTGCTGGCCTGCTCCTCATCGCTGAATCTCTTCCTGAAGTACTCCTCCTTCTGTGGGTCAGTGAACCCTCTGACCTCTGTCACCATGTCAACACACTCAGGAGGGATCTGATTGGCTGCTGCAGGTCGTGTGGTTATCCAGAAGCGAGCAGAGGGAAGCAGTTTCCCCCTGATGAGGTTTGTCAGCAGCACATCCACTGAGGTGGACTCTGTAACATCAGTCAGGATCTCAGTGTTGTGGAAGTCCAGAGGAAGTCGACACTCATCCAGACCGTCAAAGATGAACACAACCTGGAACTCTTCAAAGCTACAGATTTCTTTGGTTTCAGTGAAGAAGTGATGAACAAGTTCCACCAAGCTGAACTTTTTCTCTTTCAGCACATTCAGCTCTCTGAAAGTGAATGGAAATGTGAACTGTATGTCCTGGTTGGCTTTGTTTTCAGCCCAGTCCAGAGTGAACTTCTGTGTGAAGATTGTTTTCCCAATGCCAGCCACTCCCTTTGTCATCACTTTTCTGATTGGTTTGTCTCTTCCAGGTGAGGGTTTAAAGACATCTTCTTGTCTGATTGTTGTTTGTGGTCTGTGTGGTTTCCTGGATGCTGTTTCAATCTGTCTGACCTCATGTTCATCATTGACCTCTGCAGTCCCTCCCTCTGTGATGTAGAGCTCTGTGTAGATCTGATTCAGAAGGGTTGGGTTTCCTGCTTTAGCGATTCCCTCAAACACACACTGGAACTTCTTCTGAAGGTTAGATTTGAGTTGATGTCGACAAATTGCAGCAACAGTTCCTGAATGAAACACAACACATCAGTGAGTGGATGTTAGTGTGAAGAAGAAAACAGTTTATTGAGGAAAATCCTCTTACTGCTCTGCAGACAGTCAGCCAGCTCCTCCTGCTTCATCCTCCTCAGGAAGTTCAGTGTGATCTTCAGAAATGCCTCTCTGCTGCTCCTCCTCTGCTCCTCCTCCTCACCGTCCAACACCTCCTCATCCTCACTCTGCCTCTCTAAGCACTCTGGGTAATTTGGACTCAGAACCTTCTGAAACTTCTCCAACTCGTTCTTCACAAAGGTGACAACGTTCTTCTCAAGATGCTGCAAAAGAGTTAAACTTCAAATGTAAAATGAGACATTTCATTTCATTTGCAGCTGAAGTAAAGTTGTTGTTGGACATTTACACACCTTAAATATGGAGTCCAGGTCTGTTGGATGCTGCTGGACAGACTGACCTTCAGGAACCTCAGAACCTTTTTGCTGCTGAACTCTGGTAAGAACAAAATACTGTGATGTTTTCTCAATATAAACACAAACACATGGTTGTGTTAGAGGCTCAGAATGAGAAACTGTCAGACTGCTGCAACATTTTCAATTAGCAGGGTTTCCTGTTCCACATATTCACAATCAGCAACACTCTTCATATCATCGTCTGATGTTCACTCTCCACACATCACCGCTGCTGTCACTCTTCACTGTGAACTACGTTGTAATAACATCATCATATAATCCTGCTCTTAATTTCTCACAGGATGTCACTAAAAACACTGAATCACAAACATGTACATGTCTAAATGTACACAAATTCAATAAAAGTTTCAGTATAAAAGTAGAAACACATTAAACTTAATCAATAATAAATATATTTTCACACAGTGTTAGAACAGTTCTGTATGTTCCACACAAATCTCTCATTAACTGTCTTACCAAATGATTTTCAGTTCAGATCAGAGAGTCGTCGTCACTTTGTGTTTTTGTTGCCACTTCTTTTCCTGAACTAAGTGACTGAATCACTGTTCACACAGCCCAGCTGATGTCTTCAGTTCCTCAGATTTCTTGTCAGATTGTGACCCATAACCATGGACCTCCATTAAAAGCAGGCTGAACAGTCATACACTGAACAAAAATATAAACGCAAAACTTTTGTTTTTGCTCCCATTTTTGAGCTGAAAAGAGATCTAAAACATTTTCTATATACACAAAAGACCATTTCCCTCAAATATTGTTCACAAATCTGTCTAAATCTGTTAGTGAGCACTTCTCCTTTGCCGAGATAATCTGTCCCACCTAAAAAAAAAAACACCTGTGCAATAATCATGCCGTCTAATCAGCATCTTGATATGCCACACCTGTTAGGTGGGATGGATTATCTTGGCAAAGGAGAAGTGCTCACTAACACAGATTCAGATCGATTTGTGAACAATGTTTCAGGGAAATGGTCTTTTGTGTATATAGAAAATGATTTAGATCTTTGAGTTCAGCTCATGAAATATGGGAGCAAAAACAAAAGTGTTGTGTTTATATTTTTGTTCAGTGTAGTTTGCACTTCTACTCAACCTTCTTCTTTACTTCTTAATTCATTCTTCTTTTCTCCTGACCCACTGCAGCACTCGCCATGTTGTATTTGAGATTTTAAGTAATCGACTGTAAAATGTCAGAAAAGACTGAAAAATGTTCATCACAAGTTTCCAGAGTCTTCATTCGGTCCAGAACTCAAAGATATCACATTTACACTGATGTAGAAGATTTAAGAGCAACAAACATCACATTTAAGAAGATGGAACCAGACAGAGATCAACATCTATAGTCTAATTATTTGATTTCATTTGATCACTTGCTTAACTGTCGACTTCTGGAAAATCTTGAATACTACAAGTTCCTCTTTGAAGAAAACAATAAATCATTGTAATGTGAAAGTTGAGACCAGCTGACAGATCATTTTATGTCAGGACTTCATAGAAGGAGAGCTGCAGAACAACAAACTCACCTGCTTTACATTCTTACCTTTCTTTAGCAGAGTGGTCTCCATCCTTGAAGTTAAAAGGCCAACTCATGGACCGGTCACTCTTCATGGACACTCCGCTGGGTGCAGGAGAGTCTGGTCTCTGCTGGTGAACTCTATTAGAAACAGACAGACAAACCAAAGCACCTCTCAAACCTTCAACCACAAATTAATGTTCAAATATATCAAAATCTAAAGTTGGTTTAAAGAGAAGAAGTCCAGAAAAACCATCAGAGTTTGATTATCCAGTTTGGGACGATAACCAAAGTTCATATAATGAGTCAGATAAACTGGTTCTAGTAGTCGTGTCATGTTGCTGATCATTCCTTCAGTTTGAAGCTACAACCCTTTTTAAAATGTGACATGATGACATAAGAGGAGGTGAACAACATTACAGGAGACTTCTTTAAAATGATAAACATCAGTAAAACATTTTTAGAACATGTAGAGAACATGATGAAATGTTACAGGAACGTTCCTGCTGGCTGGGACTATGTTGACTTACTGAGTTTCTGAAGGAAGTTTTCCTTTAAACTCTATTGGTTGTTTCATGGACCGGTCACTCTTGATGGACACACAGCTGGGTCCAGGTCCAGGTCCAGGTCCAGGTCCAGGTCCAGGTCCAGCAGACTCTGGTCTCTGCTGCTCTGGGCTTCAACACAACACACACAGAGCTTTGAGTCTGAATCCTGATGGTGGAGTGATTTGAGTGCTGAGCTGTGACATGGAGAAGAGTCATGGACAGTTAGAGATCCTCATCTCACCTCTGAGCTTTGGTCTGGCTGTCATGTTCCCCACACAGAGTGGTTTTAGAGGGAGGGACTCCCTCCTCTGTCTCCTCACACTGATTCATAGCAGAGCCCACACCTTCACACAAACACAACAACATGCTATCACACAAAAAAAAACACTAATCTGACAGTTTAGAATGAAGTTTAAAGTAAAATCAGCTCCACATTTTGTTTCTGACCACAGAGACCACAAAGAGCAGTTAAGACGCTTTAACAAGCCAAAATGAATATTTCAGCTCAGCAGAAGCTGCTGAATTCACGTCCACATCAAGTCACAGAGACTTTCTTTGAGTTTGACTTTCTTTTCTTTGACTTACTTTGAGCAGAGCTCAAACTGTCAGTCCATTCATTGATCAGCTGATTGACAGATCATTACAGGACAGCACTTTGAATCATTTACACTCATTCTTCCTGCAAAAATGACAAACATGAGCTTCAGACTTCTTCACTGTCTTTATAATTTAAACCTTTGTGTTGCCGGATGTCAGACTTATTAATAGTCGAGTCTAAACAGCTGATGGATTGTTAGAAAAACTGATGAAACTAAGTTGATCATGAAAATAATGGTCAGCACAATCCTGAACTGACAGAAGTAAATTCTTGTGAAACTGTTGATGCTGAGTGGTCATTAGCCAGTTTCGGCCATCTCAGCTGTGGTGAAGTCTTTAGTGAAGAAGGTGGACACCATTTCAGCCTATGCCTCCCTGCAGACTCTCCACTTCCTAGCCCCTACAGAGACCTGGATCATCCCAGAAAACTCTGCCACTCCAGCTGCTCTCTCAACTGCCTACTCATTCTCAAACTCCTCATCACACCCATCTGGTCCTACCAGGTCCTTCCCCTGGAACACCTACCCAGCTCTGCATTTGAATTCCATGCTGTCTCTGTCACACTTCCTTTCAAGCTCAACATTGTGGTGATCTATCGCCCTCCCGGTCCTCTCCGTGACTTCTTGGATGAGATGGACGCCCGCCTAAGCTGCTCCCCTGACGATGGCACACATCTCGCTGTCCTGGCTGACTTCAAAATCACCCCAGAGAAGCTGTACTCATCTGAATTCATCAACCTCTGCTCAACATTTGACCTCACACTCTTCCCCTCTCCACCCACCTACTGGCCACTACCACCACATCCTCTCTGACTTGGCCTTACCTGCTTCAGCCCTCTCTCCTCTGAAGATGTTCTCACACGCTAGTGACGTCTAACCGGGCCACCAGCTGTTCCCTTGACCCAGTTACTTCCCCCCTTCTCCAAGACATCTCACACAACATCTTGCCTTTCCTTACCACCCTGATCAACCCCTTCCTCACTTCAGACTTTATTCCAGCTCCTTACAAGACAGCTACACTAAAGCCACTCCTAAAGAAACCCACCCTAGACTCAGCTGACATCCAAAACTACAGACACGTAACACTTCTTTCCTTCCTTTCCAAAACCCTGCAACGCGCCATCTACAAGTGACTGTCTTTCACAAAATGACCTTCTTGACCCAAATCAGTCAGGCTTCAGGACTGCTCACTCCACTGAGACGACCCTCCTCACAGTGACTGAGTCCCTCAGTGCCCCCAGAGCCTCGTCCTACTCATCAGTCCTCATTTTCCTCGACTTATCCTCTGCGTCTGACACAGTCAGCCACCAAGTCCACTCCACTCTGGCTGAACTTGGCATTGCTGACTCTGCTCTAACCTGGTTCACATCATACCTGACAAACCCCGCTTTCTGGAAACCGGTGTCCCTCCAGGCTCAGTATTAGGACCGCTTCTGTTTTCACTACACACTAGATCACTAGGCTCTGCAATCACATCACATGGATTCTCTGACCACTGTTATGCAGACGACACCCAACTGTTCCTCTCTTCCCCCATCCTCCTCCAACACCCACGTTACGACGTGCATCTCTGAATGTCTGGCAGACATCTCCGCTTGGACAGCTGCATATCACCTCAATCTCAACCTTCATAAAACTGAACTCTTCATTCTAAGGAAAGACCGCCTTCGCATGGACCTGACAGTCACTGTCGAGGACCTCACAGTATCACCTTTATCAACTACGAGGAACTCGGGCGTCCTCGACAACAGACTATCCAATACTTCTGTGGCCCAATCCTGCAGATTTTCCCTCTACAACATCTGCAGGATCTGGTCTTTCCTCACAAAGGATGCAACGCTTGGACTACTGCAACTCCCTCTTGGCTGGAATCCCAGCCTCTGAGACTAAACTGTTGCAACGTATCCAGAACGCTGCAGCGCGCCTTGTTTTCAATCCACCCAAATTCTCCCATGTGACCCCCCTCCTCCATGACCTCCACTGGCTTCCTGTTGCAGGCCGCATCCGATTCAAGACGATGGTGCTGACCTTCAATGCCATTAATGGAACTGCACCCATCTACCTCTAAACACTGGTCAGACCACATGCCCAAGTGTGAGCACTTCGCTCCACTAAATCAGCTGGCCGGCTGGTACCGCCATCGCTGAGAGAAAACAAAGGTCGCTCAGCGAAGTTGTGACTCTTCTCTGTTCTGGTGCCTCAGTGGTGGAACGAACTCCTGACCAATGTCAGGATAGCGGAATCACTCGCCATATTTCGCAAAAGACTCGAGACTCATTTGTTTAGACTTCACCTTCACCACACATGGCATGACTCTCTCCCAACCTCCCAACCAAAAAAGAAGAAAAAAACAAGAACAAATGTATATGCACCTATATGTTCTTATCATTAGCACCCAAATCATAGCACTTATGCACTTAAGGTGTCCTTGATAAATAGCAGCTACTATGCTCAGACAAGGGCTTGAAAATTGTTTCTATTTTTTCATTCTTACTTTATCAACAGGGATATGTTGTTGTTTCTTTCTTGTGACAAATTTACTTACTGTAAGTTGCTTTGGACAAAAGCATTTGCTAAATGACCTAAATGTAAATTTAAGAAGCTTCTTATTGATCCATCAGGAAGAATCAGTTCAGTGGAACCTGCAGCCAGGAAGCCAATCACAGAGCAGCTGGTGTAGTTCTGCTGTCAGTCCACTAGATGTCCTCAGTCATCTACAGTCAACTACAGAGCTGCTCAGTAAACAGGCAAACAGGCTTGTTTCCAGATTAACTGCTGACAGTTTCCCAGCAGCCTTCAGTCTGTACAGGAAGTCACAGAAACACTCACTTCCTGTTGGATCTGATTCTGATGTATTAAAATGTTATCAGACCCAGATATCAGATTATATACAGTCTACAGTTGTTTTAATGATGACAGGGCAGCCTGTTTAAACACTTCACAGACAATCTGTGACTCTGTTTGTGCTTCAGCCTCCATTTTACATAAACTCTCATCATATCAGTGTTTTGCTGTTTATAAATCAGCTGAGCAGACATGTTGCTCCTAAACTCCATCAATACATTGGAAACATTAACAGTCAAACAGGAGAAAGAAGCACAAGACTTCATTATTGATCCGTCAGATTTACATCTGTACACATTGTTGTCAGTTGTATTTGATTCACTGTTGTGTGTGTTGATCAGAGAAGTCAGAGAATTAACAGCTGATCAAGGTTCAGTCAAAGAAAGTTTCCAGTTTCAGACCGGTTCTGACAGAACCTCCTCTCTCAGCAGTCAGTCAGCTCAGATTACAATCTAACTTGTTTCCTGCTGCTGATCAAATCAAACTAAACACAAAAGGCTCATTTTGGCTGTAAAGTCACATCTTTACAATTAGTGAATTAATTCATGAGCATTCAGAACTTAAAACAGTAATTAACAAGCTAATACAAGTCCACATAATATAACAAATGACAGCAGAGTTTCTTCATCAGAGGTGTGTCATGTTACCTGTCACAGTTCTCACCTGTTAAAGTCCAGATGAGGTCAAAGAGTCGTTCTTCCTTCGTCTACAGACTCTGACAGACGCTGCTGGTCTTTGCTCTGTTTACAGAACTCACATGCTGTATGTGTGTTGAGAGAGTCGCTGGTTCTGCAGAACTGGACTTTCTCTTATTGTGACATTATAATTTTAATAAAATCACAATCAGATAGAAATGAAGACACAAACAGTCTGATAACACGAGTCTTTACAGGAGAAAAGACACAAATCACACATGAAAAAGTGACATTAAAAACACACATTTACCTTTTTGTCTGCAGGCAGAAATCATGTGAGTCTCACGAGATGAAGTGAAAGAGACAAAGAGAGAAGAGAGAAGTGAAGCTGGTTTACTGTCAGGGCTGTTTTCCTAAAGTAAGCAAAAGTTCTGTCTTGATAATCTTTCCAAGTTCCTTAATTTTTTTTGTAATCTGTAAAAACATTTTTTTGTCATAGAAAAACGTTCATTTGGTTTCACATAAAATACTTTCTGATTCACTCATGATTTTTTTTTCCTGGGAATTTTTTCACAGATTTCACAGACGGAACTTTGACAGATTATCCTGTAAAGTGTTTTTACCACCAGCTGTCAGTTCATCAACACAGGAGAGAAAATAACTTAGATCAGACAGAAAATAACAAACGTCTTCACTGAGCCCTCAGGGCTTCTGAACTGATGTCAGTAACATGAACGTTACCTGTAGGGAATCTAAATCTCATGTATCAATCAGCCGATAACAGTTATTATAGAGAGCTGAAGCCCCGCCCCTTCCGGTTCCCCTCATGGATATTATTGATCAAACATTTGTCTGGTAGTGACTGAAGAGAGACTTTCTCTTCATGACACAATTCAAACAGGATCAATACATTATTTGTCTCTTCATTCACTACCAGACAAATGTTTTTCAAAATAAGGTTCCATGGGGTTCACCTGAAGGGGCGGGGCTTCATATATATCGACTTCCTCCTTTAAGATCAATTTGTTTTAAAATGAAACTAATCTACTGTTTCCATCAGTCATGTTAGAAGAACCTTCCCTGGCTCTGACATGAGCAGAACATCTTTACAGACGGTTTGTCGTCATCTGGATTAATATATATTCAACGTGACCGTATTAAATAAAAAAGTTAAAGTTGACAGAAGCTAAATAAAAACATCAGACTGGACGTGAGAACATCAGTTCTGTGCCAGCAGAGGTCGCTGCTGTGACAGTGAAGGATCATCTCATTCATGCTGCTCTGCTCCCTGTTCTGACGGTCCAGCTGATTAATATTCATGAGCCGGGAACACTATGAGTTTGTAGAATAATAACACACACACACACGCACACACACACACACACACACACACACACACACACACACACACACACACACACATACACACACTGAGGAGAGAGGAGGAGGAGTTTATTCCCGTTGCTAGGAGATCTCAGTAATGAGCTGTGTCAAGTTGGATAAATTCAAACCGGAACCTAGAGACATCGTCCTTCAAAATAATATAAAACATGGTGGGAAAATTATGCCAATAATTTACTCTCAAAAAGCAGAAAGGCAGGGATACAATTGATAGAAAACTAAAATTATACTAAATAATTTGAACAATTGAAGGAGTTTTACTTGTAGTTTCACCTCTGCCTTATAGTTAGTTGAACTTGCTTGATCATTATCATAGATCATTGATCTATGTTCAGTTTATGATATTATTTGATGTTTTTCTATGTATTTTATACTTGAATCTCCATTCATATTTTTTATTTATCTTTATTTCATGTATATTCATATTTATTTTAACTGTATTAATGATGTGTTGAACAGTGATGGAATTTAGCTAAGTACATTGACTCAAGTACTGTGGGCCGACAGACTGTGTTGAGGCAAATATTGTACTTTTAAATTCACTACATTTATCTAATGTCTTTAGTTACTAGTTACTTTGCAGATTACGCGCGGCTCTGAATATCAGAACGCTTAAAGGAGACATATCGTGTCAGTTCAAGGACTGCAGCAGAGGACAGTCTGAGAAAACTGATGTGTTTTGTGATTATTAATGATACAGAACGTATTCTAGTAGTGAAACAAAATAAAACTATGGACATGAAAATGACCAGAATGTGTCTCCTTTAACACTTTTACTCAGTACAACTTGTACAGGTGACTTTTATTAAGGTGATATTTTAACATGATATCTTTACTTTAACTCAAGTATGACTTCTATTAACTGTTACAAAAATACAGTCACACCTCCTATATATTACCAAGGCACATTTTTACTATCCAATAATACAAAAATAATACTTTAAGATAGAAATGACAGTAAATATATATATAAAAAGAATGTAAATAAATAAAAATAAAGTGAACTAAAGAGGGGTCTTTAGTAAACTATATTCAGATATAAGTGTACAAAACTTTCAGTTCAACTTTCTTTATACATTTATGTAACAAAGACATTTCGTTCATGAGTGCATTCCAAATTGGGGGGATTTTGCAAAGCGGCATTGATGTATGTAAAATTTGGTTATGATAATTATATTGTTCACAAGATATCGACCTTCTTATTTTTTGTAATTATACCTACTTGGATCGTTTTGAAAGAGAAAAAAATCTATATTTATGGATTTAGAAATCAACCAGTTGTGCATGTTTCATCACAGGAACCAGGCTGCTCCTCCAGACGAGCCTTTTATTGTGAAAAGCTCGCACCGGACGTGCCGTTGTCCTCTCCGGCTGCGGACCGACCCGGTCTGCGTTGATTGAGCGGTTGTGATCCGAGCAGTGCTCAGTCAGACGGGTGGTGGATGTACCGGAGGAGGCTCCCGGCTCTGCAGCGGCTCCTCTTCCTGCTCCATCAGCACCAGCCAGCGGGTTTGTTGGTTTGTTTGTTTGTTTGTTTGTGGGAGCTGCTTCCGGTCCGCCTCATGACGAGCTGCTCTCGGTCCATCCTCTTCTTGTGTCTCCAGAGAGGTCGGACGGCAGACTGAGAGGGAGGCCTGCTGCTCCACCGCAACAGGTCTGAGAGGAGCTGCGAGATAAAGAGTCAAAATCACAAAGCAGATGAGATAAAGCGGCCAGAGACAGACAGCAGAGGAAGAGGAGGAGGAAGAGGAGGAGGAGGAGGAGGAGGAAGAGGAGGAGGAGGATGGTGTGAAGGTGTGAAGGTCTGAGGGTCTGAGCTGAAACCTGCCAACATGATGCCGGTGAGTGTTTTCTATGATCCATTCATCTGGTTTCCATCTGTTACCGTCTCCATAGTAACACACATCCTCATCAGCACCACTCAGCTGTGAGCTTTATTATTCATCTCCTGTAATGTGAAGGTAAAGTGAGAGAGCCGGACCTGCTCAGTGCAGGTTCTGGGTCTGTGTGCAGCCTGAAGGACCGTCAGTGTGGTTCCTACCATCGTTCATGTGGTTCTAATGTATCGTGACATCATTCTGTTATTAATGAAATCATTTACATTCTCCAGTTAAAGTTAAAACACACGGTGCTTATTTTATTATTATTATTATTATTAATAACTAAAAACAAAAGCATGAACACTAGAGAGGCACTGAGTAGAGGCCTGACAGACTCCTTTAATTCACTCAAGACTGATCCAAAATCAAATTAATTATATTTAAATCCACTTTATATTTGAGTTGTACTCACTCTCAGACACCAGCCGCCTAAATACACCTGAGTTATTTCATCCAGATTTTTGCGTTATTCCCTGAGAAATGAATGAAATGTAAAATGCCGTCTCTCGCAGTGTTAAAGAAAGTGAGAACAAATTCCTGCATCCGTCCTTTTATCTGGACCAGCACACAACTGGATTGTGGACCCGTCCATCGAACAAACGATCGGGTGAAAAAACAGAACCTTGTTAGTGAAGGTTGTCATATTTTCTGTGGTACAAAGTTAACGTCTCGTGTTAGAGAGCTCGCCTGTGAACAGCTTTAACCACAGAACTGGAAATGTTCCTGGTTTTCATTTCACAAATCTGATCACCTTCATTTTTCAGCGTTTAGGTTGTTAGCTCGGAGTTTCTTGTTGTTTTCTGTAGCGATGGGCATTTTGAGAACGCAAACATGCAGATAGCAGCAGGGAGGAGAGTAACGCCTCAAACAGACGCCTGAATCTAACGGTGCTTTCCCACCAACATTTGTGGGTCTACACTGGAGGTTAAAACACTAGTCAACCCGCTAAAAATCAAAAAAATTGACCACATTCCCACTTCAAGGAAAGGCAGCCGTCTTGTCATTCTTGTCGGAAGCGTTACGTTGTACATCACTCACAAATGAGCCTGAAACAGGAAACACCAGTTCAAGTAAAGCAGGAGGGTAGCTACATTTAGCTTCAGTTAGCCGTGCAGCTAGCCTGACTTACTGCAGACTACCTGGTGGTGTTTATACCGTTAGCACATGCAGAGAGGTTTAGCTGGCTAGCTGGTTAGCATGCTAACTTCAGTGGATATGAACACAGCACATGGGCGTCTTTGACAGAAGGTCAACACAGCTGTTTCTTCACATTCTGTAGACGAGATTATTTGAAAGCTTTGAACAATAATTCTCACACATTGTAATCACACTCGTCAGTGATGATGTCATCACGTCTCAGAGAACGAGACGACGATCTGAGATCTGATGTCTGCAGAATAACTGTCACAGAAGTTGATGAGGAGGTTGTGAGTAAAGCTGCTGTGATCTGAAGTAGCTGCAGATCTGAAGTGATCTCGCAGGTCTTCACCTTCAGTCCCACCAGTTGACTGCAGTGGAGATGAAGCTGAAAGCATCAAATGTTTGTTACAGTCTTTACGATTCATTTTGAAATCAGAGGTGTTGTGCTCACAGTTTTTGTTCCCCCTCACTATAACTTGAGCCCAACCGTCGTCCCGATCCGTCGTCTGTAACACCAAACATTTACTTTAAAGGATTCAAGCCAACAAGTCACATTAATAGACGTGAAACAACGAGGTGTTTGTCCAAACGTCTGAGACCACGAGTAGAAATTCTTCTTTTTTATTTGTTTTGAATGTCCAACAGTTTCACAGTTTCAGTGAAAACTGTTCCTCAACAGTTTTTGGTTTGTCCCCCATCATGCCCTGAGCTGCGTGGACTCCACAAGTGAGTGTAAAACCAGCTGACTCATGTTATCCCGGCATTATTCTGACAGTGCTCCACAAAGCTTCTTAGCTTTTCTCCGTCTTCAGTTGCCGCCAGAAGTGATGAATGTGGTTGAGGTCAGGTGACTGTGGAGGACAGTCCAGGACTCCTCCGTCTTCTCTGGTCTTCAGTAGTTGTGTCAAAACTTTGAGGTGTTCGGGCTCGTTGTCCTCCTGCAGGATGAATCCTCCTCCACAAAGATCAAACCAGAGGGTGGAGCACGTCTCCGAGGAATGGAGCGCTGCTTCAGTCTGAAAACATCTTCCACCACGTTCCACTGTGGCTGTGAACCATCATTCTCTGTCCTGATCGCCGGTTCTGGTTCTGCTTCCAGTTGAGATTCTGGTTTTCCAGGCGAGCTGTTCATCAGCTTTATTAAATACCGTGTTGTGGTCGTCAGACCTCAGAACGTTAGTCTACCTGATGTAGCCGGGATGATGGTATGTGATATAGCTCTCCAGGTAAAGCTAGCGCCTCATGCAGGCTGCTGAGGTCGAGGCTCAGGGTTCAGGGCTTTTGTTGCAAGGTGCAAAAGTTGACCACCATAAAAACTTTATACACCTGTGACTGAAGCAGAACAGATGTCTGACATACCATTATAAAACCCTGTAGGGTCAAAGACAAAGTAAAATTAATCATTTCTGTTGCTCGGGTCTAACATCGGGTTAGAAGGACGGTGACGGTCTGACTGATCTTTTGTCTCTTATGACTTTATCACTTAAACCTCAGGTCAGGTTTTAAGGTTCAGGTTGGACCCAGATTATTTCCATCAGCACCTCACAGCATGTTAGATAAGAAAACACTGCACTGTTATAATTTACAGGTTTCTAGCAGTGAAACTCAAAATGGCCGCAGGAGCCTCACACACCAAAGCTTTGCTTGGATTTAAGAAACTGAGCGTGAGTCGATCAGCTGTGAACCGTCAGGAAACAGGTCTCTTCCTCCTGCACATCAAATGACATTTGATACGGGAACTTAACGAGGAGGAGGAAGGTGTGTTTGGGGAAACGGAGAGCTGAACTTCTCTTGTTTGCAGACCTTATTATTATTCAGACGGTCGAGTGTGACGCCGTCCACGTAACGACGGACGGTCAGCTGCCGTCAGAGAGCAGGCTGGTCCGATGGAGGCGAGTCTGCTGCAGGTCTGTGAGTGTTTGAGCTGCAGCTTCACCTGCTCATCACCGACTCCAGCAGCGTTTCCTCCTGCTGCCTTTACAACGCAGCACACCCTCTTCATTATACGCCGTCCTCGCAGTGGTGCAGGCAGGCAGGGAGCTGCAGCTCGCCGTGCTGCCTGGTTACTGTTGCCACAGAGACCAGAAACACACACACACACACACATACACACACACACAGACACACACACACTCAAGGTCATTTATGGGAACAGTATTATTTCAGTATTCCTCGGGCGATGAGGAACTGAAACAGGGGAAGTTGTAACCTTCATGTTCATTTACAGCCGGCGCCTGATGCTGACGGTAAATCAGACAGTTTGTTGGGTGTTCGTCGGGTTTGACGTCACACCGTCCTCATCGCGGTGCCTTCACACACCTCACCTGTTCGGTTCGGTTCACACCAGCTCTGATGTGTTCGCCTGCAGATTGTTCAGCTGTCAGTCGCACAACATGAAATATTGCTGCACTGTCCTGTTTCAGGTCCGGCGTGACAAACGATCCGTCCCTGCAGGATTTCACCGGCTTTTTTGGGACTGTTGCGTCCTGAAATTCCAGATTTTGTGGCAGAAATTTTTTGTATTTTTCTTGGTATAATAACACCCACACCCTCAATCTGAATGTATTACACCTCCAGCTTTAGTTTTTGAATAAACATTTTATTTGAGACTTTCTAGCGAACACGACAGCACGCCTCAACACACTGTGATTTAAACTACACTAAACATGACTATAGTTTCTACCTCCCCTTGACCCAGAATAAGTAATAAATAATAATAATAATTTATATAAAACAGAGTTTACAAAGTGCTTTGACCAACAAGCAAAAGCAGGAAACTCAAGAAGACGATACTACAGAACAAACAGTCGACACAAGGAGGTCGAAAAATGTAAAAACACACAAAGTCTTATTATTAATTACAAGTAAAAGTGATAAAACAGACAAAATTGTTGACTTAAACTGTTTGAATGCAGGTTGTAAAGAGTTCAGAGTGTCTGGAGTTTCCCCGGGAACGGCGAGCATTATTTAATCACTGGAAACAGAAACTGATGGCCGTCACGTCTTACTGCTGAAGGTGCACATCCAAGATATTAACACACAATACAGTGATGAGTGGAATATCAGTCAGCAGTAATGAAGCTGAGGGCCGAGAGATAAACCGAGTGGAGACAGAAGCATGTCTGCAGAATGACATCACCACGATCCAGGACAGATGTAAAGACGGCCACCAGTTTTTTGTCTTCGCTTGCTAACGAGTGTGTTAATGTGAATTTTAAATGTGAGTCCAACCAGATGCCTGAATATTTGTCTACAGGAACATTTTCCTTCCCTGGCTGCCGTCGGACTGTGGCAGCAGGGTCTTTATTGACTGCTGGTTAATTGTATTAGTGAGTGACCTCACGGTGAAGCTCAGGCAGCCCACAGGGACAAGCCAATAATTAATCAAGGCTAATCACTGACGTGGAAATATGTGCGAGTTACCCTGGTGTGTATTTTAAATGTGCAAGCAGGCGGCCAATCAGAACACAGCCCCGGTGTCAGAGTGTCAGCAGTAGCTCAGTGAAGCGTCCTGTGTTCATGTTGTTGACTGTGGTAGAATCCTGAACAGCAGGCGTGTGTGTGTGTGTGTGTGTGTGTGTGTCGTTAATCCAATACTGGTGCGTCACGTGACGCTGTCGACCATATGGCTCCAGCCGTCCACGCCGCCTACAAAACATTTGGGATGTGACCTGCAGCGTGCCAGCTGCCACCACGTTTCCTCGAGCAGAGACGGAGTCACAGCCGGACTGAATGAGACGCAGACGTCCATCGCTCTGACCGACGGGGGAGTTATAACCCCGTCTGATGTGTCGCCGCTTCACTCCAACAACGATCCTTTCATGCTTGAGTTTTCTTCTCTCCTGTCTGACGGAGTGACGTGAGATCACAATAACGTCGTGTTATGTCTGATTATCTCACAAGAAGCTGGTTCAGCTTTGATGATGTAGCTCTAAAATTCAAACATTGCTCGCCTGATGTATTTCTGAGTTAAAGGGTTGAGGTTTGATTTTATAGTCGAGCGGTTCTGAGAGGCCGGCAGGAGACTGACGACAGAAAAGCAAATATTAATCAGACGATGAGAAGTTTTACCGTGTGAACGTCACCACAGACTGACTGGTGAAGGCCGGAGTGAGGATCAGGGGAGATGGACTGTCCAGTGTTGATTGGTGGATGAGCTGCAGGTGTGCAGGATGATTGGCAGCAGCAGGCCCGGTCCACACCTACGCAGGTACTTCTTAAAACGAAGCTTCCGTACACGATTCAGGTCACTGAAGATGGAGCTTTTGGAAAACTGCCAGGGTGAAGATATCCAGAAATGTTCAGTGTTCATGTGTGGACCGGTACACGGGGTACGGGTCGTCTCCTTTATCTGGCAGACTTCTGATTGGCCGTCGTGGCCTTACAGTAGAGGTGATATCTTCACCTGTTGGTTAGCGTCCGCTTCACATCTCCTGGACGAGGCCACAGAGACAGAGAGCCAACCAGGAACCAGCTGGAGGGGAAACACTGAGAAACACAGGGAACAGGTCCGGATGTGTCAGGCCAGATTCAGGGTCGATACTGATTATTAGACATGAAGGACGGAACAGAAATATGACTCACGAAGCGTTTCTGTGACGGGGCTGTGATTCTAACGTCCTGTCGTTCCTCTTTGTTGACAACATGTTTGGTTTATTCATGATTTGTCTGATGGCCTGAGATTAAGGGCCTGATGTAGGTTGATCCCTCCTGGGTACGAGGTGGGATCATGTGGTTGTTATAATACATTATGTAAAAACTACATTGATCTGAATATTATAGATTAAAAAACAAAGAAATCAAGGAGTGAAGTAATTTTCAGGTACTTGAGTATTTCCATGTTTTGTTCCTTTATTCTTCCTCTTCACTACATTTATTTGATAACTTTAGTTACTAGTTACTTGCAGATTCAGATTACTTTGTGTTTATAGGCTGTTGATTGTGACGTGTAACCAAACAAATAGAGTTTTAATTAGTTTATTTTATCAGCAATCTGACAGAAAAATCACAGATACTGATGATAAAAAATGCTGAATATCTCCCGATAATCTGTCGACTTCTTCAGCGTCGGGCTTTAACAAAAATAAATATATCTGTGTTTTTATCAGAAGAAGCAAATGTTTGACAGATTGATAAAGTACAAACTTTTGTAATTAGAGAATTAGATGACGATAACATTCGACGGCAGCTTTCACTTCCTGTTCTCTCTTTACTTATTTCAGTCTGCACTGAGAAAGTGTGGAGGTTCAACACAAAGACGTGATCCTGAGTGTTATTAACAAAAAGTGACCAATGACAATAAAACGAACAATGTTTTCTTTTGTCACTTATTGGAGGAGTTTAACTGTCAACACGAGCTGGTGTGTCGCTGCCGTGACGTCTCGTCATCGACCGGTCGGCCAGGATTGGGCTGCAGCTTCACGCTGATGACTCCTCATTGTTTTTGGAGAAGCTGCTGACGTCTTTCAGACGGTCGCGGGTCATTAATTTCCTCCCTCGCAGCAGTGGGGGGTTTATGGGCTGGTTGGTGGTATTAACTAGCGTGATGCTGTGCTAATTCCTGGCCCGGATTAAGAGCTGCAGCCTCGGGAGTTTAACGAGGCCCCGGCCTGCTGACGGACAGGCAGGCAGACGTCTTGTGACTTGTATTGCAGCTTCCTGTTTTTAAGCGTTCAGTGTTAATAACATGACCACAACCTGTTCTGAGTGGGAAAAAGCCTCTCTGTACACTGAAACAAAACTTAAAGGGTCAGTCCACTGTTTTTCATGTCCTTCCATGAAGTTAAGACTTGTGATAAACAGATAAAAGGCCCCATTTACACCTTTCATATAAAATGAACTGTATCTGAAACACACTCACATCAGATTTTAGTTACATGTATCTGCGTCTCTCAGGTGCTGTGACACTCTGATGATGCAGCCGGGGGTTGTCGGTGCACAGCAGCTTTACTCTCGACACCCTTCACTGAGTATAATCAGTATTTTCAGCACAGACACCTTCAGTCTGGACTCAGGACGTATTGAGCTTCTATAACCAGCCACAACGACAGCAGGAGGTCTCACTCCACCTCCCTGTTGTCGTCCTGAGGGACAGACAGCCTCTCCTCTCTGGGCTCTGATTGGCTGCAGCGTTTCCTGGTCGACCTCGGTTCGGCGACTGACGGCAGTGACCCACTTCATCTGCGAGAACCTGAAGGAAGTTTCGGCGCTCCAGTTTCGTTCAGAGCTGAATGTAGGACAGCAGGCCGGCTGCTCCTCACAGAGGCTAATTCATCTCTGTCGCTGAGCCTCTCCCGTGATTTTATCATTATTTTTATTAAAGGGGAAACTAAAAGGTCTCTTGATTAGCCTACTTAGTTGTTCTGCTGACAAGAGCGCTGATTAAAGTGCTTGAGCTGATAGTAGCATGAGAAATCTCCCAGCAGCCACCTGTTCAGACCAACTAATGGGCTGCAGTGCTGAGTGAAGTCCACTCGGCTGTCTGACATGTGTCATGTGGTGACCAGTGGCTGACACCTGTTCCAGTATAAGGAGGTTTATAAAGGCGTCAGACCGTCGCTGTCAGCTGCTGTAGATACGTGTCTCCTCACTGTACTGACTCTGGCTTCAGTTCAGTGAAAAGACAACAGATCTTTGTCGATGGATGCAGCTCAGAAACAGAATGAGGACAGAGGAGAGGAGGCTGAATACACAAAGACACAGCTCAGCGAGACCATGAAGGACGAATCCCAGTTAACTGAGGCTGTGAAACATCAGCGGCTGGTTCCTGTCAGATTTCTACCACAGAGAAGCAGCGTGACTTCATTTTTCTGGGGAGACTTTTCTCGCTCGTGTTTCTACCTGAGCTTCACTTCAACCTCAGCAACAGCGACAACATCTGCATGTAAATGATGCTGCAGTCAGTCTCGACTCCGCAAGCAGGCGGCGTTTATGAAAACCGAACAGAAAGGTCAAAGACGGCGGCTCATTTTTCACGTCACACTGAGAGGAGCGGTGTGAAGACGGAGAGGAGACGAGGACTGAAACCAGCTCGGGGCTGTCAGGATGAAGATTCAGATCCTCAAACTCGGCGCCCTCCGGCGAGCCTCTGAGCGAGGCGTCGCTCTGCACCACCCTGCAGGATAAATAAAGACTGGCGAAGGCTGAGCGCTGCCTCCGTGCAGGTTGGCGGGCTGTGGGAGGCGATCTGGCTCCGGGCCTGACGGCAGATACCCTGCTGGAGTACCAGATGGCCCAGTGCATCATGGGAGTTACAGTGTGTCCACAAATATCTGTTTCAGTCTTAAATAGCACAAGAAGCTGCAATAAGGTGAAGAGGGCAGGTTTCATACTGGTTTAACTGTCAACACAATCTGTTAACAGGCATGTTGTCGTCTGAATTTCCTGATTCAGACACAGAACTGTAGACAGAAAAGGCGCCGCTGCACTCAAAGCACTTCACTGTAAAAGAAAGTGTTGAAGTTAAACAAAAAAGGATATAAACGTAAGACACAGACAGGCAGGATGAAGAAAAGTCAGCTCTGATAATAAACTGATGGCTGCAGGCGGCAAAACACAGAAGAGAACTGCAAACATGCAACCAGCTCCAGTCAGCAGGTGACCTCCGGATCTCTGCTGCAGTCAGGCTGATCAACAGGAGGGAAGATAAATCACCTTTTTAATCCCACAAGTTACAAAGTCGTCTCTGAGCTCCGGATCAGAGCAACAGATATTTCTGTGGTTTGAATCTGTGTTTGTTTTCGACAGCTCTCATTTTAATCTTGCTCAGCTCCACCTGGGCGTCTCCTGTTCTGACTGACTGTCATTAGTCTAACCAGGAAGTGACAGTCCAGGACTAAGAGTCTAAAAACACGAATCAGCAGATAAAATATCCACCATGGACGGATCACACGGACCTGAGCTCGGCGTTCTGAGTGATGCTCCTACATCCAGCTGACATCATCTGTGAGAAAAATACATTTAACGCCTCTGATTTTGTCTGTTTCTGTAGATGTTCCTCACCGTGTACCTCAGCAACAACGACCAGCACTTCAGCGAGGTTCCCATCACGCCGGAGACGCTGTGCAGAGACGTGGTCGAGCTCTGCAAAGAGCCCGGAGAGGGCGACTGTTACCTCGCCGAGATGTGTAGAGGCTCGGGTGAGTTTCCAGAAACGCGTCCAGACATTTTGTTGCCTTGAGATCATATTATTATCCTCCTTTGTCTGATCATCACACGTCTGTATTCTGTTTTTTTAACCAATCAGAGCGCGTGGTTGGAGACGGGGAGCGGATGTTGGAGGTGCTGCAGCGATGGGGGCAGCAGAGGGGGGAGGTCCGGTACCTCCTGCATCACCAGAGAGCTCCAGGACGAGAGTCAGGTCAGACACGTTTGTATGAAGTCAGTGTTTGTGTGTGGGAAGCCAGTGAGGGATCCAGTTAAAGCTGCTGCAGAGGAGACTCCTTCTGGTCGGTCAGAAGTCCCGTGAGGGCCGAGGAAGGGTTTCACTACACGATCAACAGTAGACACGATGATATTATCAAGCAAGCAACCCGGAAAGAGACAGGAATGATTCAACAGGTGCAACTACAAACTCTGTGACGTTTAGAAACTTTAAACTGATGTAACTTATTGTGAAAAGTGCTCGTCAGCAGTGGTGAAGTTGTTCAGAGGACAACAACGAACTTGTACAAAGAGGAAACTGTGAAACATCTCCGACTCTCTGACTGAAGTGAAGTCAGTGCGTATAGAAACACGAACGTTCACAGTAATCTCGTGGTTCCTGACAGAGCGTGGGGCAGATCAACAGCAGGATCAGCTGTACCGTAACAGAGGAGGTTCAGTGTGTAACCACAGTAGATGACAGACTGTAATCAGCTTACGACCGGAGGGAGTCGAGTGCAGCTGCTGCTTTTTTCATGGATTGTCATTGGTTTGTTTTTCTGTCCTAAAAACAAGGAAATCCTCCCCGAGCTTTCTGTCGGCTGATAAACAGTCCAAGTCGCACAGTTTGTCCCGTCGGATCATTTTCAACTTCACAAAGACTCGATTCTTTATTAAATATTGTTTTAACATCAAACCGACAACACGTCAGGCCTTCAGTTCCCTGTGTGACCCTCTCAGCTCCAAACCCACTGATCCCACTGAAGAAACACACTGTACAGATTAATTTCATAAACCAGCTTTTAGTAAACGTTCCGTCAGACCGAATCCACATTTGATCCTCTGGAACTTAAAGTCAGAATTAGTGAAGAATTCAACTGATTAAAAGCGTCTGAATCGACCATCATAGACGAGCACAAATACATCAGAGAGTATTTGACAGTAACAGATTGTTTTTCAAATGTGTCCAATAAAAACACAAAATACTGGTGTGAGAAAATGTATTTAATTAAAGTCATTTGTCATTTAAAAACTACAAGAAGACATTTTAGCCGTTAGTCTCCTCAGTGTTAATGGAGCCGACTCTTAATTTAACATCCACAGATCATGTCAGCGGTTAAAACAGTTTCCTTAAGGAAACATTTCATATATTTTTAATGATAATGGATAAATGGATCGATTTGTTGAGGCAGCCGACTAAAGATTAATCATTTAATATTTCCATCCCTGGTCAGAATCGGGTCCAGGTTTCTGTGGTACCTTCCAGAAACAGGCTGAGTGTGAGAACAGATCCTCCCACACAGTTTTCACACCAGTCGCAAACATTTTGTTTTTTCCTCGCCGAGCTACAACAAGTTGTGAGATATCTGCTTCAGTTTGTATCTGTGATTCAAGCAGTGATCTTTAAAGATCGAATATTTAACATGTCTGCATTCAAATGGTTGAATAACTAAAGGAGTGGTAATGTTGCTGTGTGGTTTGCTCTGTTATGTTGCAGAAGCACATTTGTCCAACTGTTGGAATCTGTGTTTTTAAAGATTGAACGTCATTTTTTGTAAGGTGACAAAGTTTCAGGTGATTATATGACAATGAAAACATTATTATCAATATCATATTCTGTTTCTGCCAATCAGTCCCCCAAAATCCAACACACGGTTTCATCAACAAAGCAGCAGTCAAAGTTCAAACCTTCACTGGATCCATCCAGTGGTTTGAAATGTGACTCTGTTTTCTTGTCCAGGTGGGTCGAGAGCTGCAGACCAGCTGATGAAGAGGAGCCAGGGGAAGACTGAGAGGTGTCTGGAGAACGGGGTGAGAGAGTCACATCAGTCAGTGTCTGTGCGTCCAGCTTAGCTTAGCTTAGCTTAGCTTAGCACAAAGACTGGAAGCAGGGGCTCAGTCCAAAGAGAAGCAAAGTCCACCTCCAAGTTTGTCTGTTTAAACGTTGTATTTGGTTTATTATTCTGTTTTGTTGAAATATAAATGTAAGAAGGACACATTAGCAGCAGTTAGCTTTGAGCTGCTCAGAGTCTTCGTCATCTGCGCCGTAGTTTGAAACCACAGAAAGTTGCGTAATGCGACTTTAAATACTGCAGGAAGGTGAAGGCTGCATCTCTGAAAGTTTGTTCATTACAAGGTGAACTCTGACTCTGTGTGTGTGTGTGTGTGTGTGTGTGTGTGTGTGTGCTGCAGCTCTCAGCTCCTCGTCTGGACGTGACGCTGAGCGACCTGCAGGATCTGGCAACCCGACAGCAGCAGCAGATCGATGCCCAGCAGCAGCTGCTGGCCTCCAAGGTACAACACGCTGCTGCTAACGCCGCTACTGCTAATAACACCATCACTGTCACTTCCCTACAGACACACACACACACATCAAGTTCATCTTCCACTGCTTTTATTCTACTGTTTCTATCAGCGTACTGTACCAGAACTATGTTGTCGCTGCTGCTGTTTTGAATGCGACACCTCGACCTGCTCCCTCGCTCTACCTGAGGCCGACCGGTGCCCAGATCTCAGCTGCGAGCAAACGTAGACTGGATGAATCTGTCTCACCTCGTCAGTATGAACCCAGAACAAAGAGGTTTCTCTGTGATCGGACTCAATGAACGGATCAGAGGCTGAAATAACAACATCATGATGTAAAAAGTCTGAACTCTGAACGCTGCGTCTGCTCGGCCAGACGACAAGCAAACTACTTCTAAAATGGTTGTTCCCTGAAAGGAGTTCGGATCAATCAGAGCTGCGCTGTGTTGAGACATATTTCCATGACTTACCAGATAGTCAGACTTCCTCACTCACTTCCTAGAGTAGATGTGTTATCGTACAGCTCTGTGTGTCTGCAAACAGCCATGATTACTGATTATTATCCTCCATTGTTGTTCATGAATGTCCGAGCAGCAATGTTAACGTCAGTGTTAATGTCATTGCAACACAGCGCCACGCAAAATCTTCAAAATCTGTCATTCATGCCGCCCACCACAAATAAACGCTGTTCTCGTCTATTCCCGTCTTTGCATTGACTTTGGATGTAATCTGGACGCGTGGATGTTGTGTTTCTGGGTGTCAGGAGCAGCGGCTGCGTCACCTGAAGCTGCAGGATCAGCGGCAGCAGCAGCAGCAGGAGGTTTCTGAACAGGAGCGACTGCGGCAGCTCAGAGAGAACGCACAGAACCAGGAGGCCAAACTGAGGCGGGTCCGGGCCATCAGGGGCCAGGTGGAGCAGAAACGCCTCAGTAACAGCAAACTAGGTCAGTGTGACGGAGGTCTGGGTGTGTTTTTACATCTTGTTGGATTTCTGTGTCAAAAGTCACATTTATATCAGTTTAAATTGTGGCTGCAGAAAAGAAGAAAATCCATCAGCAGCATCCTGAAGTCTGAAGTTTGTGTTCATCACCGTCATCTTTGACAGTTATTGACTGGAGGAGATGAAGGAAAATGATTTTGACTTTGTTTCTCCAAGGAGAAGTCAAGACTTTTCTTATTCACTTCAATACAGTCAGACTTTTCTTGAAGAAGCATCTAGTGGTCGCTAAAGGAATTACATCTTCAGGCACATGAGGCCGTATTTAGGGAGATCTTTGTGTGCAGAAGACATGCACAGAATGAAGAATGAGATAACGATTCAGTTTGCAACACACAAAGTGTGAAGACAAAAGGACACGTTTACATTGCTTTTAAAACACCATGTTGGCTTTGAACGCTTGGAACGCTGTGAACAGTTCGGTGCTGTCACCTCGCAGGGTTTCTGCCGATGAGTTTTAGAGCTGCTAAAAACAGAGTTACCACATGCAGTTTGTAATTAAACTCCACCACAGCAGCCAACTGTCCTGCGAGTACCAGCAGGATGTGTTCAGTGTACATCCAGAAGGTCCATGAAACAAACGGCAGAGACCACGTCAGACCAGATCGGACCATCAGATCTGACCCTGACTCGGGGTCATCGTTATGCAGATGACACGATGCTGGTCATGTCAGATGTAACTGTGACTGTTCCATCCTTTAACATCTTCAGCTGTTTGTAGCTTCACTTTTATAATCTTCCAGGTTTGCTGGCTGATTGAGATGAAGAAGAGTTTTGACTGGTGTTGTTCTGGTATCAGGACTGAAAGTCAGGTCTCGAGTCGAGTCCTCGTCTTCATGTGTGTGTTGTGTGTGTTGTGTGTCAGTGGAGGAGATCGAGCAGATGACCGGGCTGTTCCAGCAGAAGCAGAGGGAGCTGCTGGTGGCCGTGTCCAGGGTGGACGAGCTGAGCGACCAGCTGGAGGCGCTGAGGAGCAACAGGCTGGAGCATCCTCTTCCTCCTCATCATCACCACAACACCTCCTCCACGGCTGAGCTGGAGCGGCTCTACCAAGAGCTGCAGGTGAGATCGATCAGACCTCCAACATGGAATTAATTCAGGAATGAGAAAAGGCAAAGAATTTCACTGTGACTAAAGATTATTTTCATTATGGATCAATCTGCCATGATGTTTTGGCAGTAGAATAAAAATGCTCAGCATCATTTTCTAAGTCATTGTGACGTCTTCAGATGTCTTGTTCTGGTTCCGTCTACAATGTGAAGTGAAGCTGGAACCAGACAGTCATAAGCTTTTTATGATTTAGTAAAACCTTTATTGACCCCCGCTGAGAAATGTGGTTGTTGGATCAGCAGAATGAGAAAGTAGAAGAACTAGAAAGGGCACCTTCATAAAATACTTAGCAGGTGATTGGATGAACCATCTGTCAATCAGAGGCCAACTTCAACCAATCAGGTCAACAGTAGGAGCTCTTCCACCAGTTGGTGAATCAAACTCTGACTGAAGTCAGTGGAGAGAAACTTGTTTCCTTCAGTGTCGCTCTTTTCTCTTCTTTAATGAAATAAACTCTGCAGTTCTGATAGAGCTGATGATAAAGCGGCTACGCTAACCTCTGGAGGAGCCGACATGTTGTTTTCAAACCAACAGTCGCTTCTCTCACTGGCCGTCACACCTGTAGCCGCCGGTGGTTCCTCAGAGGACGCTGATTGGTTCAAACAATCGTGAGCTTGAAGTCCTGGACATCAGATGACCACCTGATCTGTAGTCCAGCTGCCTCACAAGGTGTCACTGAGTCTATATTTGAAACAAAGTTCACCATCAGCCTGTCTGGTGGTTAAAGTTCTGCCTCAACACGAGGCTTTACCCTCTTCATCAGAACTCACCAAGAATCAGGTCCGTCAGTCCTGACAACAACCTTCATGATGGAGGATGTTCTGCACACTGGCTGACTAGTTTACTGTACAGCGAAAAGCTAGAGTGGCTAGCTTGAACTCAGCAGGGCAGCAAAGCTAACAAGCTGATATAGATTTTGCAGTATTAGCTTCCTCCCCTCTTACCTGTTTTTCACTGAGCTTCCTGCCTGACTTCCAGTTGAGGAACAAGCTGAACCAGGATCAGAGCGGCAGGCTGCAGCAGCAGAGAGACAGCCTGAACAAGAGGAACCTGGAGGTGGCAGCCATGGACCGACGGCTAGCGGAGCTCCGGCAGCGGCTCTGGAAGAAGAAAGCTGCCCTGCAGCAGAAGGAGAACCTGACGGTGAGTGAACACATCCTGGACAGAAATACATCAAGGAAATAGACATGAATTCATTTATGTTGTAGTTATTTAAAGTTATTTAAAGTATATCTACATGGATTTGAAATCCTCACCACCCGGAGGAGCACCAGCCTCTGAAGCCAGTTTGACATAGTGGCCAAACTGTGTAACTACATCTTCATGTGACGCACTCAGGCCATAGAAATACTTTTCCCCATTAGGGTCCGTGTCCGTTGGCTGTCCTGTGTGATCAGGAGCGTCAGTATCTGGATCCACACTGATCCTTTGTGGTTTACTACCTGTTTGTGTTTTATTTGACATCAGAGCGAGCAGGATGTGAGTGGTGACATCATCCGATCGCTCCTCACTGGAAACAGAAAAAAAAAGGCGGTGGCGCTCAAAAAAAACCTGTTATGTGGACACGGGGCCTTCACAAGTTTACACTGTGAAAGAAGCGGCTGTCCAACGGTGGACAGATTTATTTTTAGTGTCATAACTCAATGACTCTTTTCACCCTCAGAATTTGGTCGACTAACGTTTGAAAAAGTCTCGAAGATCTGCAGAATTACATCATTTCATCCTCATTCAAGTTACCGGAGGGCTAACCGGGAGCTAAGCGGCCAAATCAGGCCTCATTTTCTGAATTAGCTGCCTTAAAGTAACCAGTATAGCAACAGTGAAGATAACTCTCTAAAACTTTCTCCCGTCTGCAGAACAAAACTGCTGCAGCTGATCATAATAAATATTTCTGTTCCCTCCAGGTGGCTTCAGACGGAGCGCCCCCTCAGCACGGCGTTGTCTCCAGAGTGGCGGCGGTGGGGCCGTACATCCAGTCGTCCTCCACAACAAGCTCTCAGGGGCCTCCGGTGCCGGCCCGCCAGGAGGTTCTGGTGAAGCCGGCGTACCCGGACGGCACCGCCACCCTGCCCATGCCCGACTCGTCCCTGAAGCCGCCTCCCAGACCGGCTAAACCAGCCTCAGGTACTGAGGGTGAACTCATTGGTTTAATGTCTGTGACGCTGCGTCCTTCGTCTAAGCTGAAGCATCTATTCTGAATATACTGAAAGTTTCTTTGCTCTTTAAAGGTTTCACCGCTTCAAAAACAACCAAACTCTCCGACTGGAGCGGCTCGTTTTCTGAATCCGGCGGAGGTTACAGCCACGCCTCCACCCTGCCTCGCATGTCCGGCCTCAGCTCAGGTCAGTCACGGCTCCGTTTTGGTTACAGGGAGGTTTCACACGTCTTTGCTGAGAGATGTTCTAACGTTTCTTTGCCTTTATTGTTACTTTTCGTCATGGGACTGTTTTGAAAAGTCCCATGACGAAAAGTGAAAGTGAAAGTGAAAACTATTGTACTTTACCAAACAGAAAGTTGCTTCGTTCCTTCTGGGTTTGGTTTTTTAAAGTCAAAGAGTGGAAGATGTCAGTGTGATGATGATGACTGCCCTTGTTGTAGGTGGTAAAACCCCCACAGACCAGAAGGGCCTCTCTGGGTCTGACGTCCCGCCTCCTGTCCCGTCACGGACCAATCACACCACTGACAGCCTGCTCAGGGACAAACAGGTATCACTGGACTCACTCACATTCTTTATTGTTACAAACTTCACGTTCTTTCATCTTTGACAAGGTGAAATAATGAACTAGATCCTCACGTCAGCAGAATCGGTCACTTTTGTTTGAGAAGTTAAAGCTGATGGATGTCGAGTTGCTATAAATGAAAGGCTGCCGGTTTCTGTTGTGATTTGAGTGATTTCCTCTCAGTATCAAGCTCTTTATTTCTGTGTTCACCTTCAGGGTAAAGGTCAGTCCAAGATGGCGGTACCACCTCCGGTACCCAGTAAGCCCAAACCGTTCTCCTCCTCTGGCCCGCCAACCTTCTCCAAACCCCCCTACAGCACCGGGACCTTTCCTGGTAAGGTGCGTCCGGTTGGTGGCCACCTGAGGGCTCCGGGTGTCCTCTCCAGCCACAGCCACACCCTCCCTCTGCCCAACAAACAGGAGAGTCCGCCCGCCGCCGCCATACGACCGTACACCCCCGACCTCTCGGAGGCTCCTCCCACCGTGCTGCAGAAGCCTCAGACTCTGGCGGCTTCGTCCATCTACTCCATGTACACCCAGCAGGCCACGCCAGGGAAGGGCTACCAGCCAGGCGGCCAGGGCACCCTGCCCCGCAGCCAGCCCAGAGGTAAAACAGCGGCAGTCTGTATCGATTATCACAAGAGTTGCTGATAAGTGACGGACTAATGAATTGATTAATAGTTTCAGTTGGATATCACGTGTTGGTTTTTGGTTTTGACGTCAGCGTCTCTGTCCCCTCACAGTTTACGGGAAGCCAGTCCTCCCGGCCAGCGGGGGGCATCAGTCTGCCGCCTCAGACAGCGGCGCCATGTATTCTGGCTGTTGTGTGTCTGACGGCAGCGAGGCTGACAACAGTTGCCTCGGTAACGGCGAAGGTGTTGGAGCAGAGACGGCGGAACGTGGCACCCCACGACCGCTCAGCCCCACCAAGCTCCTCCCCTTCCTGTCCAACCCGCACAGGAACCCGAGCGACGCCGACCTGGAGGCCCTGCGCCGCCGGCTGCACCACGCCCCCCGGCCTCTGAAGAAACGCAGCTCCATCACGGAGCCCGAGGGCCCGGCTGGACCCAACATCCAGAAGCTGCTCTATCAGAAAACCACTCTGGCTGCCATGGAAACCATCCCCATGGAGTCAGCCGGTCCAGCAGGGACTCATCCTGGGGGTCACGAGGACGGGGGCGGTGCTGCGGATGCATCGTTCAGGGTCGACGACAACACCGGAGCCGGCTACCATCAGCCGCTCGCCGAGAGTCCAGAGGACAGCTTGACCCCGCCCCCTCTGCCCCCCCGCTCACCCATCCCTGACCCCGCCTCCTGCCGCTCCCTGCCCCCTCCTTTGGAGGACAAGGACGAGGAAGAAGAGGAGGTGTGTCGCTCAACCTCCAGAGCTCAGGACTACTTCGCAGATGAGTTCCCCCCTACCCTCCCCCGCCATACCCCACCTGTGGTGAGGCGGAGCAGGGAGATGATGTCATCAACCTGCAGCCGCCGGAGGTCACAGGACAGGTCACAGTGCCGCCGGTGAGTGTCACGGTGTCATGTCCACTCTATAAAGTCTCTGACGTAGATCTTCATGAACGATCCCAGTCGCTCTAAGAAAGAGGATCAGCATCCTGTTACTATCCAAAACTCAGGCTCAGTGACATCACGTACAGGAAGTATGTCCACTTCATCTGGATGATTTTTCTCTCTGTTGGTTTTTTCGTCGCAGGGTAAGAAGTCGATCCTCCGTAAAGTCGGCTCGAGAGCGGATCGACCACAACATGCGGGTCAAGTTCAACCCTCTGGCTCTGCTGCTGGACTCGTCTCTGGAAGGCGAGTACGACCTGGTTCAGAGGGTCATCTACGATGTGAGTCGCACCAGTTTGACACAACTCTATATATACAACTTTACATATGATTTATATATAAATATATTAAAGCTGCTTTCAAATGTGACATTTCAAATATGCTGTAATCTGTTTGGATTCTTATTGTTTCATTATAATCCAGATTAACAGTAAAGCATGTCCGTCCTGCAGGTGGACGACCCCAGCATGCCGAATGATGAGGGCATCACTGCGCTGCACAACGCCGTCTGTGCCGGTCACACTGAGATCGTCAAGTTTCTGGTTCAGTACGGTGTCAACGCCAACGCTGCAGACAGCGACGGCTGGTGAGTTCGGGTCAGAACATCGCGGCCGATAACGTCGTGTTGAGTCCTCATCCGGGCATGTCACCATTTCTGTGCTAGCACTGATGACATCCGGATCGTTAATCCCTCCCAGTAAGATCTGATTGGTTGCTCATCAGATCGACCAAGTCTTTCAAACCTCTCCTCTCTCCTCTCCTCCAGGACGCCGCTCCACTGCGCTGCCTCCTGCAACAACGTTCAGGTCTGTAAGTTCCTGGTGGAGTCGGGGGCGGCGGTGTTCGCCACCACGTACAGCGACATGCAGACAGCCGCCGACAAATGTGAGGAGATGGAGGAAGGCTACGCCCAGTGCTCTCAGTTCCTCTACGGTGAGACTAAACATCGAGCGGAGCGCTGCAGAGGATGTTTGTGGATCCTTCTGTGAGGATTTTGAAGGTCATGAGGGGAGTGCAGGGAAACCGATGTTCCAGAGTCCATAAGGAGAAATTTAAAGGAGTTCTAGGTGTTTTTAAGAACGTTCTGTGATTCTGTGGGTTTTGGAGGTGAAGGGGGGAACCAAAAACCCAGGGTGGGCGCTTTAAACTGGAATCATCATGTGGTAAATAAAGTCACTTGGAGGTTTCCAAAATTCTCCAAAGGAATCATGGAGCCTCCCAAAAACCAGTGAAATAAACCTTGAGAACGTTTGTATTTGATTTCTCTGCACGTTGCACCTTTAAGAACCATTGAAAAGGTTTCGGGGTCACTGAGGCGTCTGAGTGAAGTGATGTGGGAACATGTTCCCTTCAGATGTTTCCTGGGTCGAACCTTCCAGTCGACCGTCTGTGATGTTGTTGTTGATTGGATCCAGTTTCTAGACGCTTCCTCTCTGTTTGTGTCCCGGCAGGCGTTCAGGAGAAGATGGGCGTGATGAACCGCGGCGTGGTGTACGCTTTGTGGGACTACGAGCCTCAGAGCGACGACGAGCTCGGCTTCAGCGAGGGCGACTGCATGACGGTGCTGCGGCGGGAGGACGAGGTGGAGACGGAGTGGTGGTGGGCCAGATGTGGGGACAGCGAGGGCTACATCCCTCGCAACCTGCTGGGGGTGAGCCGACTCTTCATCTTCTGACTGCTCAGAGACACAGTGACCGTCGTACAGATGCTGTCAGACCGGAGCAGCTGATGTAAATGTAATAGATTGTAAATGATCAGATGCTAACAGACCGGTGTGTTAGCGGTTAGCTCGTCGCTACAGTCGTGATTCCATCTAACCATCAAACTTTTGAGATTTCACCAAAAGAAGAAAGAAAGAAAGAAATGAAGGAGCGTTTCATCACCTGGTGTAGATTAAAGTCTCCTACACAAAGTGTAGTTTGCTCAGGAGTTTGTGGTGAAGGTCCGTAAGAGAAGCAGAACCAGAACCAGAGGTCACAAACAAACCCAGTTTGTTTACCAGCATGAGGAGAAGAAGAGGAAGAAGAAGATGAAGATGAAGACGAGGAAGAAAATGAAGATGAGGAGGAAGAACAAGGCGAAGATGAAGAAGATGAAGACGAGGAAGAAGAAGATGAAGAACAAGAAGAAAATGAAGAAGATGAAGAAGATGAAGAACGAGGAAGAAAATTAAAACGAAGAAGAAGATGAAGAAAAAGACGAAGATGAAGATGAGGAAGAAGAAAAGACGAAGAAGAAGATGAAGACGAGGAAGAAAATTAAAACGAGGAAGAAGAAGAAAATGAAGAAGATGAAGAAGAAGAAGAAGATGAAGAAGAAGATGAAGACGAGGAAGAAAATTAAAACGAAGAAGAAGAAGAAGAAGAAGAAGATGAAGACAAGGAAGAAAATGAAGACGAGGAAGAAGAAGATGAAAAAGAAGAAGAAGAAGAATAGGAAAGGGCAGAGATGGAGACATGATCACCATCGTTGACATTAAAAAATTAATTAATAAAAAAATTAAAACAATAAATGAAGCAAACAGTGAAATTAAAACCTGAATGTAAAACTGTTCTGATATTTAAACGTGCGTTCAGAGGAGTCGATCCAGAACCGAAGGCTTCAGCAGAGTCGCCATTTTCTCTGAACATGTTACAGGAGAGATTAGTCAAATCTAAACAGTCTGATAATCTGTCGAGAATCATTTGTAAACTGTTTGACTGTGAAATCAAGTGTTAAATGTTTTGACTTCTGAGGCAGCGACAGTCTGACGTCCTGCTCTGTTCTCTGAGCTCCACAGGGAATTGAACCGTCGACCCTGCCCGTGAACACTTTTCCTTTTCTTCCCCCTAAAACTCATCAGTGTTAATCAGGTCTAAAGCGGCTCTGAGGATCTCGTTACTCAACAGTCTTATGTAAGAAGAGTCGGTGTCTTAATGATGTTTTAATGAGAA
Organism: Lagodon rhomboides; assembly: GCA_039737535.1. Taxonomy (NCBI): domain Eukaryota; kingdom Metazoa; phylum Chordata; class Actinopteri; order Spariformes; family Sparidae; genus Lagodon; species Lagodon rhomboides. Next base: position 36,950,530 of record CM077786.1, read on the forward strand.
GCTCTGCTCTCCTTTATTTCCAGCTGTATCTGAGGATCAAGCCGCGACAGAGGAGCCTGGCTTAACCGCCGGACCACAAATCCTACACAAGACCAAAATGTTCGGAGGAGGAGGAGGAGGAGGAGGAGGAGGAGGAGGAGCGGCCGACGAGTCAAACCTCCGGAGAGGAGGGACAGATGTTTTCAGAACTGCCAATCGGACCTTTTCGACCTCAGCGCGAAGAATGTCACAACGAACAGATCATCACCTCACCGACACGACACGAGCATTCGTTAAGGTCCATTTATAATTCTGTTCGTCTTCTTTTGAGGGTTTTACGTTATTTCATCGAGTAGTGACGGCTGATGTGTGGCGAGGAGAGGAGGCGGCGGTACGGAGACACGAGGCCGCCATCTTTGATTTTATTGTTATATTTAAGGTGTTTAAAGGTCCAACAACAAATGTAGCAAATATTGAAATTAAAACATAAATTTTAGGGAGTTTTTACCACATTTGGAGTTTGTTTGTTCTAACAGCCTCTAATTTTTACTTTCTTGAGTTTTGTCCCTAAAATATTGGGTTTTTTTTTTGGGTGAACACAAGATGGAAACTTCTGGGAACAAAATCAAAAGAGAGACTGAGTTTCGTCGGCTCATCTGTTGGATTCACTTCTTGGTAACTTGTAGTCGCTCCGACAGACTCGTGTGTGAACGAGCTGCCGTTTGTTAACGTTAGTTTGGATCTTTGTGTGAAGGAGAAGCGCTTGTTTTTAAAGAGCACCAACGTTTTGTTTTTTTATGTTAATAAAGTTTATTTACAAGACTTCCTGTTCGCCTGCAGCTCAGAGTGTGTGTCATTTTTCATTCACTTCTTAAAGGTGCAGTAAGAAACAAATGGGAGGCAGCAGATCCACAGAGTCACCACTAACTCCTGCTGAATGTAGCCGCTCATTAGCTCAGTTAGCGGTGCAGTTAGCAGTGCAGCTAGGTCTACCTAGCTTTGGATGTCACTTGCGGAGAGCGACGCCTGTTTTAATCGTCCTGTAAATTGTAAATTTGTCATAAAGTTGCTGCCAAACTCGTCCACATGTCTGATGGTACCACCAGAACTTGGTACTGATTGAATCACGAGTTTAAGAGATACGCCGTACTGTTTCTGTAGCGCCACCTGCAGGTAGACTTGTACATCACTTGACCATGCGCGCAGATGGCACTAGGGACGGGGGGGATACGACCCCCTCAGATTCATAGTGACCCCGATCCGTCCCCCCCACTGTCCCTACATGAAGCAACAAACAGCGCCGGTAAAACAGAGGATTAATGTTCCGTTAGTTAGACTAAATTACATTGCAGCGCACACTGAGAGCCCGGCGTCTGTGTGCTACGACTAATGGTGCGTTCCAGTTGTACACGAATGTCGGAATTTCTGATCTCCAAGTCAGAATTTTAATCAGAACCCCCCGTGAAGTCGGATCTCCAACTCGGAGAGTCGGATTAATCTGACCAGCCCGACATAGAATTCATGCTATCTATCAGTGTAAATTGAACACACCATAAGGCACGACTCTCACTCCCCAGGGTCCTAAAGAGGAACTGGTAGCTGCGCCTGTGCCTGTTGCGGTGATCAGACCATTGTCTACTATGACAGAGTGGGTGATTTCAGTTCAAATTATTATCATTTCAAATGTGAATTTCATTTACAGTATACATACTTATTTTTATTTATGTAAATATGTTGTTGTTTACACTTCTGAGTTCATACACAAATGTTTAAATAAAACATATTTTGCATTTAAAGGCATGAAGTTTTGGTGGGTGATAACAAATAACAGTTTCATCATGTATGGCTAGTGTTGATCAGGTCGGCCTTTGTTTAACATGTTCATTGTTGTTTATCCATGATTTCAAATAAGAATTCTCCAATGGCTTTTTAGTGCAAACCATTGGCCCTTAGGCTATTACGAGAGTAACTACTTGAGCGCTAGTTAAAGCCCAAATTACACAAAAATAACGTATTGAATTGAAATCTTTTGCTGACAGCTTGGTCCCCCCAGTTCAAAAATTCCATCTGCGCCCCTGCACTTGACTGATGCTGTGTGGCTCAACGGAACAACATCCACAGATTTGGTCCAAATCAGATTAAACACTGACGACTTACTGCCAACAATCACATTTCTGCAGAACGTCCGTTCACCTGAGTCCAACGACCTGACGCCAAACGTCCCTGGTGACCCGCCAAAGTAAAGTGTATTTGTGGGGACACCCGGAGACGTGTGGATGTGTGGTGCCTGTTGTTGGTGTGATAAACAGCAGGGTGCCAGGTGACCGCCAGGTGTGCCCAGTGACCTCATCTTCTCGGCTCCGCCCAGCGAAGCACCTGGAAGAAGAGCAACAGCGTCTTCAGCAGACGACCACCGCTGATGAAAACCCGTCTCTGACTCAGACGAGGTAACGTTTCAAAATGCTCCTCACTTCATGTTCCGTCTCTCCGCTGAAGTTTGATCTGGTTTGAATTTCAAAACAAAATACTTACATATAAAATCTTTATTTCTTCTTTTTTCTGTTACGGTTTTAGATTTTCTTTCACCAAAAGAATGTAATTTTTGTGATTTCTTCTGGCATGTTAATATTGTGACGGCTCTGATAGAAGCTCGGTATTTTTAATATTGTCCCTAAATTATTTAATCCTCCAAAATAAAAGCCTTCTGAGGCCCTTAATGGTCACGTGAGAGCTCTTTAAGGAATACTTCTGTGCTCCTCCACAATAGTTTTGTTCCCTCCATTGTTTTTGAGGAGGATGGAGAACAAAGATAAAAACGCCTTCCTTCCTTAATGTTCTGTCAGCAGAAGTAAGAAGTGAGAGCAGGAACATACTTCAGTCATGGTGTTACAGTTTATTTATTATCTAGCGGGACGGTCGGGAGAAACAAGCGGATGAACCCACTCTGTGAACGTCTCAGCTCAGCGTCCACGTCTTCAGCCTTCTGCAGCATCAGCCAGCGAAGGTCTCGGCAGACCTCCTCGCATGCAGAGTCAGAATACAAAGTGCAAAGTCGACAGTAACTCCGTTTGAACAGTAAGCAGTTTCAGACGCTACACGGGATCCATGGAAAGTACATTCGATATTTAGGTTTACAATTGCACAGAACCTCCAAAAGAACCGAAAACAGAAACTGTTTCAACACTGGGTACATATTGAGATTTTTCTTTCTGCCAGTCAAAGAGCATGCAGGAAGCTTTTTACATCACCACTGAACAGGAACACACGGAACAAACCCGAGGATGCAAAACGCTTCACGTCAGTCTGTAAAATGCAGAAGTTCTGAACGTTCAAGGCTCCAACAGTTCAAAAGCAACTCGAGTAAAAGATCCGAAACGGACGACATGAATCTCAGCGGACTGAATGTATGTAAGGCCGGAACGTTAGAAAACCACCGATATTCGTACAAAAACATCGTTTCAGTCCCCGAAAGAGCCACAGAAGCGTCTTTTTAATATTTCACCAACACATCGAGCTCAAAAACTGAGCGGCAACGAACAAAACGTACCAACATCCAACACGACTGCTAATTAAAGGAACTCATCATCTCCTCCTCCTGATGATATAAAGTCCTCCTCCTCTCCTCCTGATGGAGGAGAGGAGGAGGACTTTTCCATCAGGAGGAGGAGATGATGAGAAAGGAAATCTGATCAGAAAGGATTCGTCATCATGATTAAAAGTGAATAAAGTGCAAAGGAACTGGAGGAAAACAGAAAAACGAGCTGCTGTGTTTTTAAACCACAATTTTAAAAAACTGAAACGATACAATTCCGTCCAATCGGATCGGTCCAAACTCTCGTGGAGCTCCGGAGGCGTCGAGAGTCATCTTTTAAAAACTCGTGCAAAGCAGAATTCGTCACATCTTCATGAGCTCCCCTGCAGCTGCCGAGCTAACGTGCTAAGTAAGCTGGCTAACGTGCTAGCGAGCCAGTTTTTTCACGAGCAGTTAGCAGCCCAGCTGGCTGAAGAGTATCTGTGCCTTTAACTGCTGTCATGTGACTGCAGAGTGCTGTGGTTATTTGTTTTAGTTTAGTTTTAGAAAACTGTCTTCTTCTTCCAATCGTGAAATGCTTTTTTCATAACCTCCCCTGCTGCTTCTCTGTGCTATTTCATTGTAAGCTGAATATTTTTGGGTTTAAGACAATATTTTTACAACTTTTTGCAATATCCTGTTCTGTTTGTCCACACAAACTGTCAAAAATTGACCCTCGACAGCCGCCGTGCTCCACAGAAAACACCTCAGCAGTGATATAAAACATTTTGAAGTTGATGAGCTGAAACATGCAAAACCAGCGCTCTGGTCCTAAATGTTCTGACGAGATCCACCTCAGAAACTACACCTCCTCGGGGAAATAATCCGCCTCCTCGCGTTAAATCTGAGCGTGTAGAGACGTTGTGTTCTGGAGAGGTCGTCCTTCCTCCTCTCCTCTCCTCGTCTGAACGCACGACGACTGTTCCTCAAATCCCTCAAAATAATCCTGCTGTCTTCTCGTGAGGAAAACGAGCGTCTTAAATAATCAAACTGTGGCATCAGATTAACCGTCCAGGCTTAAATCCACCGAGGTCAGCCAGCTTTAACTCAACACACGAATGTCTGCTGGCAGGAAGCAGAAGATGATGATGATGATGGTGATGATGGAGTCTCTGACATCACAGCGGGGGCGAAAGAGGTCAGAAGTTTAGATCCATGACAGGAGGATTAATACGCCGACATGTGGCGGGACATTAAACCCGATCAGACGCCGTCTGACCGGTCAAAGTTCTCACGGAGCTCAACATCTGTCGACCCTCTTATGAAGGAGGTCTTCAATGCTCCTGCAGGTTCTGGTCGTGGTTCTGGTTCTGGTCGTGGTTCTGGGAGGGCGGCAGCAGGCGGGCGACGTGGCCAATGCCTTTGGTGACGCCCTCCCTGAAGAGCAGCTTGGCGCCCAGTCGCAGGTACTCCGGGTGTTTGATGAAGCGGAAGCGGACCACGGCTCGCTCGCCGGTCCGCAGCTCGTCCTGCAGCGGAGAGGAGGCGTTACACACAAACAGCCACAACATGGCCACCTGATGATCCAACCTGTGATCTATCACTGACCTTCCCGTGAAGGCACTCCACGGTGGCCGTCTGCCGGACGTTGCCGACGTGCACGGTGACCTGTGAGCCCCGGCGGAAGGTCTTGGCGTGGAAGAGCAGGACGATGGCGGCTTCAAACTGACAGCAGATGGTCGGGTTCATCTTGGGGCTGACCATCACCATACCCTGCAACAACCAATCAGAAGCCACCGTCATCACGCGTCAGGGCCCGAGTCTCATTCAGTCACAGACGTCTGAACAACTTTTTAGGATCCCTGGATTCAAACCTCAGCAGCCAGCGACGCTTTTATTCATCTTTATTAAAAACCACGACTTGCTCATCCGACCCTCAAATATTAACAAACCTGACGAATGTTGAAGGATTACAACCTGGACATCGTTAGTGAACGCTGAATAGATGTCTAAATAAAACATCAGAGTTTCTGTTCAGAGTTAAACGATAAACCAGAACAAGTGATCAGTTAATACGTTTACAGTTTGGATGCTGATACTGATGATAGTGACATCGATCCTTTGTGGTTTTTTATCTGACATCGGGACATCAGCGCGAGGACGATGTGGCTGATGACATAATAATAATAATAATAATACATCGGTTTTATATAGCGCTTTTCTGGACACTCAGAGACGCTTTTACAAAAGAACACAAAGACATAAACACATACAGATACTCAAAAACAACAAACAAAAAAAAGAAAGAGAAAGAGGAAGAGAGAGGGTGGAAAATGATTTGTCAGGTGTTGTAAGTGATGTTGAAGAAATGGGTTTTGAGATGACGGCAGTGAATCAGAGTTCCAGAGGGTCGGGGCGGCGACGGCCTGATCCATAGGAGACAAAAACACGTCCAGGCCAACTGAAAGGCGACGCTGTCTCCCGAAGGAAACAACCTTTTAAGGTCCAGTCTGGAGCTGACACACACTGACACCAGCTGCATATTTGGACCTTAGAAGAAAAGTCCTTTCTCTCAAGTACAAACCAGAAATATCTGGACGGACTGAAAACTGTGGCGTCTGCGTGTCACGTGACCTCTGACCTTGCGCAGCAGCGAGCGGTCGAAGCTGCCCAGAGCCAGCGTGGCGGCCTGTCCGGCCCTCAGCACCCTGCAGGCCGAGCGGTTCCTCTGGATGCTGCCCACCTTCAGGCGCAGGAAGCGGCCCTCGTCCGTCGGGCCGACCACCAGCCGCTCGCCCTCCCGACACACTCCACTGAGAATACACACAGTTACACAACGGAGAGCTCGTCTGTACACAAACCGTATCGTGACATGAGACTACGTCTGGTCTTTCTTAGGATGTGTTTCTATACTCATAAATATTGAGGCTGATTTAAAATGACTCAGATATTTTACTGTATGTAGCTACACGTGGGGGATAAAGACTGATGATCCGTCAGGAACCAGAAGACGACCTGCTGTCCTTTAAATCCTCATTAACATTTCTTTTAGGATCAAAATAAGTGAGTTTGAGTTTTTCACACTCAATGAAGCTTTTTAAATCTACAAACAAATCAAAATGAAGTTGATTAAACAGATTAATGCAAACAAACTCACATAAAGATAAAATAAAACATTGCACGTAACATTTGATTCTTTAATAATAATAACAAAAGGAAAATAAGTATAAAAATCAAAACCTGAATGTAATAAATCACTTTCTGAAAGCTGAAGAGAGGATTTTTAGTTTGTTTTAAAAAGTGTTGATATTTCAGCTCAGAGGACGACGACCTGAACGACCTCACTCGTTACTCGTTCTACAAACAGGCTGCAGCTCGTTAAGAACAGACGTTTCCATTTATCAATCGAGCCACACTGAGCAGCCAATCAGGATCGAGTGAACCGATCCAGACTCACCTGTACAGAGTTCCTCCAACCACCGTCCCCACATCAGGAACAGAGTAGATCTCATCCACCTGCACACACACACACACACGGCAAACTGTTAAACTCTCATAGATTTCCATTGTGTGTGTGTGTGTGTGTGTGTGTGTGTGTGTGTGTGTGTGCGGACCTGGAACTCGGTGAGCTGCTGCATCAGCTCCTCCTGCTCCTTGCTGTTGCTCAGTGGAGGCAGGATGTTCAGAAACACCTTGAGGAGGTCCAGACTCTCTCCGGACACACTGGACAGGGTGAAGATGGGCGTGATACTGCACCGTGGTAAGTGTGATCATACCGACAGGTGTGTGTAACGTTTGCTCGCTCGGCTCTTTCCTCTCACCACGCAGACTGAGTGAACTGCTGAGCGGCCGTCACGGCGTCGTCAGGGTTCGACACCACCATGGGAACCTTGTTGCAGCCGGGTTGCTTCAGGACTCGCTCCAGCTGCCGGACCGTTCGCTCCACGGTGCCGCGGGAGCACAGGTCCACTTTGCTGACCACGATGAAGATGGGAACTTTGAGCGCCATGGCGAGGCCCAGGTGCTCCCGGGTCGTACCGGCTGGACGGGGAAGAGCGGGAACACGGTGAGCATGCTGATGTCAAACAATACTTCATTACCCAGAAGCCTTCATTCTGTTCAATCTGTATTATCAAACAGGTTCATTCCTCGTTATTTATTTCTTGTTAAATCGTCTGACAGTACCTCGTGTGCACAACAGAAATCTAAATAAAAAGACATTTGTCTTCTTCTGAGACTTGAAACAAAACACAAGAGACTGAAAACGTTTTAAAGGCTTTCACTGACTTCAACACTGGTCAAAGTGTGTCGGTATGATGGAGAGACAGTCGGGATGATACGGACACCAACTCTTCATCATACCACAGTTCTGTCACGTCGTCTCAGCAGCGGATAGAAACATCAGATCATATAATCAATTGAACCGATGCGAGTTCAGTGGTTACAGAGGTGGAACGGAGACGGAGTGTGAAGTCCATCAGTCTCAGCTGGAGTTCAGACCGTCTCATAAACCAGCTCCGACTCTGTGGCGGTCCAGTCTCAGCTCTGATCACTTCTGACCTCTAGTGGCGAAGCAGAGCAGAGCAAGGTGGAAGTAATAATACAGAATAAAAGCTACGGACTGAATATAAACTCCATATCTGCACCGTGAGAAGACATTAGAGACTGATGGTCTTCTGTAGTGGACTGTTGTGAGTCAGATCGATCAGGTCATGATGGATCAACATGAACAGGCCTGAAACATTTAGTCAGTGAGCTGATAGCCCGACTGTTTCACATTAAGCTTCATCATGTGTGGCGCTGCTGCTCACCGATGCCGGTGTTGGCGCTCACCACCAGCATGGCGAAGTCGGGGCAGTAGCTGGTGAGGCCGAAGATGGTGGTCTTCAGGTACTTGTGGTGTCCGGCCAGATCGATGAAGGTGATCATCTTGGAGGAGCTCTCACAGATCTCCTCGGCTGTCCGAGACTCGCTGTAGTTCACAACCTGCACCACGACGAGAAACCGTCACCAGTCGCAAATGTTCGTATCGATACCGGACACAAAAATCTAAAATCTTTAAATGTATTGATCAGATCGGACGGATTTAAAGTTCTCATCACTGAGGTAACAGAAAAGGGTTAAAAGTTATTATTCAGAATGATATTAAACCTTCTGGTGTTTATGACATTTTGTACTTTTGTTAAAGGAACAGTTCAACCAGAAAGTCAAAAATAAGATTTACTGCTGAAGAGCAAAGTACAAAACATTCACTTCAACCTGCTCGAGATCATTTTCAGGTTGTGTTTTGTTGTCTTAAAGACGCACGATGTCGTTCGTGGATAAGAAATTCAAACTCTGCTGATTCTGGATCAGAGCTGAAAACTGTGAAAGAGAAAATCTGCAGGTTCTGTTCGGGTTTAACTAAACAAACCCGACATCTTCTCTGTCGGCCTGCAGTCGGGCTCACCTCTCCTTTGCTGTTGAAGCCCAGGATCTCAAAGCTGATGCTGGACGTCCGTCCCGTCTGGATCTCGTGCAGATGTCTGAACAGGTTGAGTCTCGCTCGGCCTCGGCCGTTGTCCAGCTCGCCCTGCGTCAGGACGCCCAGCAGCGTTGACTTCCCCGAGTCCACGTTCCCCAGAACCGCCACCCGCAGGTCCAGGAACTGTCCCAGTCCAAAACAACATGAGGGAGGAGAGGGATCACAATCTCTGATAGGCACCAGTTTACAGACGCTGAGCTGTTCACTGACTCCGGACTGTCACACCGGGTTTGGACCACAACGACCTCGCAAAGACGTCAGGACGTGTTGGGAGGTTTGGGCAAAAATGTAAAAATGAAGGTTCAGTCGGGTCAACTGACGGCGCGTGAAAATGTAACGTAAACATAATTAAATATATTATAGAAGTGATTACTGATGGACCGACTGCTTGTGAGGTTTTATGTGATGCAACACAAACGTTACTTTCAAGGCAGCAAACATGAGTTCAGCTTTACATTAGCCGCGGCGGGTTTGGAACCCCTGTCGAGGTCAGGGTCGGGTTCAGTCAGTCCAGTTCTGGCAGGAAAATGTGGTGAACGTGATCTGAGATGATCCGACTGCTCAGGATCTTCTACTTCTTCTCCTGGAGTCAGTGAAACGTTCTGGTTTGTTTCTTTTAAAGGTGAAAAGAAACAAAACCAACAAACTCTTCGGGGAAATTCTACTTTAAAAATGAGCTAAAAATAATAAAAACAAAATGTTTCTGACTCGTAATAAGTAAAATAATGAAGCTGATATTAATGAGATATTGTGACAAGTACTTACACAAATAACAGATCTGAACTTTTTGCAGTAATGAACTCAGCAGCTGATTCAGACAAACTGACGGCAGCAGAACCAGGACCTGGAGGACGGACTCTCACCTGCTGATCGTCAGGAACTTTCCGAACCAGGACTTCTGCGATTTTGCGGGTGTTTCTGTCCGAGTCGTAGTCCACCTCCCGCTCCCTGAGGAGGGTGATGTCGGCACCGACTCTGACGACACACAGACGGAGAACATTCATTTCTCACCGTGTGGCTTCAGTTTATTTCAGTATTTTATGAAAACGGTGGCAGCTGTCTCGCTGACATGAGCTGCTGCAGCTTGTAAAGTTCTGTCTCGTGTTTCTGGCACAGAACATTTTAAATTCAGCATCATCTTTACTCAGGAGAAGACGCATCTCGTCCTTTCATACTGATTCTCCTCCTGTATTCATGCAGAAACACTCGGTTTATTCTCTCCTGGCGAGCGAGCGAGGAGGATCTGAGGCAATTTTCTCATATTTATAATTTTCTCTGCCGTATGAAGGAACTGTTCAAGAGATCCGGACATGTTGTATTAGTCATAATACAGTAAATATATATAGATTATATCAATTTAACTAAAATCAAATATGTAACCGAGACTAATCTAATATTCTCTTCAGCCATTGCTACCAATTTACCTTTGTTTAACTTCCTGATTGTACTTATTGTAGTAACAGTCTGAGTGTTTCTGCGTCCAGGATCGCCTCGTGTTATAACAGCTGACAGGAGAGCATCAACATCGTCCCGTCTGATATCTTCACAGTTTTGCTTTAGAAAGACGTTTCTAACTTCATCTCAAACATTCTCCCTGTATTTCTGTCACGGTGACGCTCTGATGACACACATTGTTGTTGACGGTTGTTTCAATGTTCTCTAAATGTTTTCCGCCTGTTTTGCTACAACAGACAAAGATTCTTGTGAGATTCTTTCTTGAAATAACAAGTTTGTCCATTGAGGAGAGTTCAAACACGAACAAACCTCACAGAAGCAAGTCAGAGAAAGTCTCTCTGATGCTCACGAAACCTTTTGAACGTCATTAAACACAGAGACGTCTATGTTCTACAGATGTGCTGATCCAGACTCTGAATCCAGGTGACCTACTTCTCTGCCATCCTCTTCAGAGTCTTGAGCGAGGCCCTCATGTCGGCCTCGGTCAGGCCGACCAGCAGGCCGTTGTCCTCCACTCCGATCTGATAGACGGCCTCGCCGCGGCCCTCCTGCAGACGCCACTTCAGCTGCGTGGCCAGATGCTCGAAGCGGTACTGAGTGGGATTAACCAGCTTCAACTACGACCACGGCGGAGACGGAGCAACAGACACATGATGGAGGAGCAGGTAAGAACAGTTTTAACACAGAACACACAGAAGGAACCTCTAAACCTTTAACCTGGCTCATAAAATGGGAAAAACTCCAAAGATATTCAGTTTACTGCCATGTATGACAAAGAAAAGCATCAGATCATCAAATCTGAAGAGCTTCAGAACAACTACAACGAATATAAACGATTATCAAAATAATTATAACATAATAATTTCTATATAATTAATCATCATTAAATGTGACTATAATCTGGACAAGCAGAAAAAAATAGATGGATAAACAGCTTTTTCCCCCAAAATACAGTTTGAATATCTTTGTAAAGGACGTTCAGCACTTTTTAAAAAACACTGCAGTCATAGAAACATCATCTCAACACTCAAAATAGAAATCTAGTAGAAATCTGACGTGGACGCTTGTAGTGTGAAAAACTGGAGCAGAAAATGAAGAGTTGTTACCTTATACTCAATGTTTCCTTCTTCAGCCTGGAAACAGAGACAGAGAAGACAGGTGAGGACACTGAAGGACAGGTTAATGTCAAAAAAGACTTTACATGACCAAAAATATTCATATCTATGTCCACATTTACTGGAGTATACTATCCATCTGTTTCTGGTTCTGTCTGACTCTGTACTGGACAAACAGAGAGCAACTGATTACTGAACTTGTATGATGAAGTGGATGATGGTGAGTGGAGAGAGATGCGTTTGTTCCCAACTGTAGAAACACCACAGCCCCTCATGAGAGCAGGGAGAAGCACCTCCTCCTGCTGCACGCACATTTCTGACAAGAAGAAAATGTCAACCGAATTCCATTAACTATTCTCGCAATTTAAAGTTTGTTTTGATAAAGGAAGTGAAAACTGACGTATAGAGCCTGACTCTGACCTTGTCCTATATCTAAAGGATAAACTTTACTATTCGGCATTGAGTTGCTTCGCCTGTTTGTCTGTTTACACGTCTGTTCCCCTGGTTTCTTCAACCAACATAAATCAGCGGTTGCTTGAAGCCTTAAAATAATGCTGCACGCTAGAAGCTCAAAATAGTCAAGAAAACACTGCTTCTCATTGTTGAAGAATATGCCGAATTATTAATTAGGCTTTAATTTTTCAGAAAAGATACTGAGGCAACTTCTGTGGTCTTTGTGCCATAAACATTTAGACAACATTGTTCTTAATGGTCAGATATTTGAGTGCAGTTTGGTGTGACGTTGTCGCAAGACGACAGCCGAGCAGACGCTGGCGGTAAAAGTTCCTGTGTAAGAGTGACGCACACGAACAGAATCATCACGACCTACTGTAGATACTTTATTGATGTGGTGGAGCTACATGTGTCAGTAACGAGCCTGAAGCTAGCCAGCGTTTGCTGCAGCACCACTAGCTAGCTGGCTAGTTTAGCGGGCTGATGTCCCGTTAATCCGCGGGCTAAAGAGCGGAAGCTACCTCCGGAGGAAAATACGGCGGCGGGGTTTTGTTGTTCCTGTTGTTCTTTTTATTCCTTCTTCTCCTCCCTCGCTTGCCTCTTCTCGTTCGCGACTTTTTCGACGTTTTCTTCCCGTTATTGCCGGAGCCCTGTCCGTGTCTGTTGTGTCCGGGCGACACTGCACCACTCTCGGACAAATCCACCATCGCTGAGCTCAGGGTTTCACCGGCGGCCTGAGACTGGAGATCGGCGCGAGCAGCCTGAACTCACGGCGACAAATCAACATGTGATAATGTTCATTAAACTCGTCGTTCCGCCATCACGTCAGCAAACACACGGCCTGCCTGCCTGCGTGAAGCCCTGCAGCCGAGGATGCTCTCTCCTCAGCATCATCAGCGCCGTCAGACTGCGTCACACAAACAGCACAGCTACCGGATGTGACTTTCAAAATAATCTCAGAGAGCAGGGTTTGTTTTTTTTTCGAATCGGAAACGATCTTAAATTTCAAAGTAAAAGTTCACTTTGTTTGCTGTGGTACAAGAATGTAAACTCTTTTTATACTATTTATACGTCACGGCCGAATGAACAAGAAGAACTAAATAGTTAGAAATGTGTTGTATACAGGGTTTCTTATAGTTTACACAGCGTCTCCGAACGCAACAAGTCTTAAAATTGTTGTTTTTTAAAGGGAGTCTGGCGAATTTCTCCACTGTGTTCTTCAAAGAAGTTACCAATATAAGTTACTGTTTACTGGATTTGTAAAATGTCACGTTTACCATCAATATATTATATTCTTCAATAAATTTGGTGTAAATGGTGAAATCAGTTGAATCAGCTGATGGGACGTAAGACAAACTGACATCTTTTTGATAAATATAAGGAAAGAAACATCTTAATTTATGCCAGCATTATATCCTTTATGTATGTTAACTCAAGGACTGTACAGCAATATTAATTTGAGGTACTTTATTTGAATATTTTCTCCTCGTGCCACTTCATAAATATCCTCCACCATGTTTCAGAGGGAATTCTTGTACTTTTGACAACATTTATCAAACAGCTTTAGTCACAAGTTACTTTGCAATTTCAAATGTTTGTTCACAAAGTACACAGGATTTATAATAACAGGGATTAATATAAATGTGAATTTGGTTTCAAACGGTCCGATCTCTTCTTGATTTCTTTAAAATACACCTCCGTGACTTGTACAGATGTGATTGATCCGTCGTTAGTAATCAGATACATTTAAATGATACGCTCATAATCAGAAGACAAAAACATTTACATTGTACGTTAAAAAGAAATATGTACATGTGTGCCTTGATGACAGAGTTTCCATTTTGATATCAGTCTACTCAGTTTGATTGACAGGAGAGATGATCAGAGGTGCAGAGTTTTTACCACCATCATTGAGACCAGGACAGAACAATGGGAAGAGTTTCTCAGTGAAGCAGCAGCCAGTAAAGGAGAAGATAAGAGCTGCAGTATCTACATCATGAAAAGAGACCAGACCCTCCTCATAATCCACAAACACCCCGACCTTCTGAGGCTGAGACTTCAGAGAGAGACTGACTGAAGGAGCTTTGTACTCATTTCCATTTGTCAACCATATAGTCCAGCAACCATCATCTGGACTCAGTGTGATTTTTCCCTTTCTGTCGATCGACTCTCTGGCGACTCCTAAAGTCCATTTGGTCTTTCCTTTGACCTGAACCTCAAAGTAAAATCTGCCTGAAGAGAAACTCTGCTTTCCTAAAACACAGACACATGGAGAAAATCTCTTTGGGTTGTCTGTGATAAAACTCCAGACATCACAATCATGATGCACTTGTTTCTGATCATCAGACAGGATGAGTTTATCACTTGCTGTATCAGGATCAAGAGTCACATCCACTGCGTACTGCTGGACCCTCTTCAGCTCAGCTTCAAGCAGCTTCTTCATCTCTTTACTGAGCGTCTCCTCCAGCTGAGCCACAGCTCTCATCACAGTCCCTTCATGTGATGGACGGACTCTGACTTCTGTCCAGTCCTTGGTGGGTGGAGCAGGGCTCAGAGATGGAAAGTTTTGGAGAAGATGGAGGTGGTCTTCAGAGTGTGAGAGCTTCTCCACCTCAGTCCTTCTCTTCATCAGCTCAGAGATTTCTTGTTCCAGCTCTTTGATGAAGTCTTCAGCCTGTTTCTCTGTCTTCTTCTGGTTCTCCTCTATTGTTTCGATTAGCTCGGCCTGGCTTCTCTCAACAGACTCCTTCAGATAAGTGAAGACCTGAACACCTTCTGCTATCTCTCTGTCTGAATCTTTCTTACTGAGCTTCACTGAGTCTTTGATCTCCTGAATCTTCAGTCGTCTCCTCTTGATCATCTGTTCAATTTCAGCCTCTGTCTTCTCCAGTTCTACCTTCTTTTCTTCATATTCATCTCTCAGAGGAACAAACTCGTGCATCTTGTGGTCTGTAACTGGGCAGAGAACACAGACACATGTCTGATCGGTCCTACAGAACAGCTCCAGAGGTTTATCGTGCTTCAGACACATCCATTCTTCCAGGTTCTTCACAGGGTCGATCAGCTGATGTCTTCTCAGACCTGAAGCTGTCAGATGAGGCTCCAGGTGAGTCTCACAGTAGGAGACCAGACACACCAGGCAGGACTTCAGGGCCTTCAGTTTGGTTCCAGTGCAGACGTCACAGGGAACTTCTCCTGGTTTGGACTCTTGTTGCTCTGAGCTGCTGCTGCTGGCTTTCTGTTGAGCTGACTGTCTGAACTGAGAAACCATCTCAGAGATGAAAGTGTTGACTCGCAGCTGAGGTCTTGTGTTGAAAACCTCTTTACACAGTTGGGACACAGGTACTGGTCGTTATGATTCCAGTGTTCAGTGATGCAGGTTTTGCAGAAGTTGTGTCCACATGATGTGGAGACAGGATCAGTGAACACATCCAGACAGATGGAGCACAGACACCGATCTTCAGACAGCAGACAGCTGGCAGCAGACATGTTTACACTCTGAAGACAGAAGACAAAGCAATATAACATGTTTGCTGTCACACAGTTATCATTTGTAGAAAAAACATCAACGTCTGATTACTGCTATATTGAGCACCATCATCTTCTAGATGTCCATCTAATAAGCACCAACAAGAAAGCATGTAACTTCCTGTTTGATAACAGCTGAAGGTTTGTTGAAACACAGTAAATATCATCAGCTGCACTCACCAGTGTTTGAGTCTGTTGTCGATAAAGACCTGCTGATCTCAGTTTAATATTCCTTCAGACACTCTGGACGGCTGCGTGGCTGCAACTCAGAGCAATGTTAAGTTTCACTTCTGGAGTGTGACGTTGCAGCTGTTGCTCCACCTCTTCCTGCAGCTCTGTTTGGGAGGGAGGTTGTGTTTCCTCATACAGGTTTAGACATGAGGACAGCTGCATTCATTTTGCACAAGATGAGTTAAATCTTTTAACACTATCTCAAATAAAAGTCAATCCAACATGCGAGGACACGTTTTAGCAGAAAACAACGGTCACTGTTCAGTCCTGTGCAGCTCTGACACAATCTCACAGCCAGTCCAAAGTTCAGCTCATTATCTGTCCTGTGTTTTTAGGTTGTGTTTCCTCCTCCGGGTGTAGACGTGATTACAGTTATATACATTTAGCACAAGGTGAGTTTAATCTTAAGGGAAACTTGTTGCTCTTCTACTTCCTTCTTTTTCCTGCTGTGCTGTGAGTTTTTCTGCAGCCACCTTAATATTTTCCCAGATGCAGAAAACAACAGTGACTCTTCAGTCTTTCACAGCTCGGAAACAATCTCACAGTCAGTCCACACACATCAGTATTTGTCCTGTGATGTTCCAGCTTCTTTCTTAGACTAAATCAGATGAGGAAGTTGAAGTGAGTGCATTGTGTTCATGTTTTTCACAACCTCTCGTCCCTCTGATGTGTGCTGTTCTGCTGACCTCTAGTGGCCACAGGAGGGAAACACATCTGACAGTTTCTTCCTCTGTGCAGATTCTATTGCAGTCAGACTGTACAGCAGTAGTTTAATTTGCCAAAAGGTATGTTTTATTCCCTTTACAGTACCTCATATACATTCAGTATATATTTTTGTCTGAGGAATGAGGCAGACACCAAATGGTATCTGATAACCGTGCTTTATATAAATCATCAAAAATAAAATCATGAGAGGAGAACGAGTCAAAGACACAAAGGTCAAAAAGTGACTTACTATGATAGCTGAAACATAATTTATGCAGATTAAAAAATGTTTTAAAGCGACATTGTCTTGCCCAAGAAGTAAGATATTAAATTAAAGAACAAAATAAAGAACAGTATGACAACACAATCTCATCCATGGAAATTAATTTCCACCAATGTTATGAATAAAAAAGATGTTGAGTCATTGTTTCAAGAAGCAAATCATTATTCAGAAATCCTAAGTCATTAATTTGAGAAAGTTTCTCATCATTGTGCAACAGCAAGTCATTATTTTGAGTCACTAAGTCATTATTTGAGATACTGTCATTATTTTGAGTAACTAAGTCATTATTTTGAGTAACTAAGTCATTATTTGAGATACTAAGTCATTATTTTGAGTCATTAAGTCATTATTTTGAGTAACTAAGTCATTATTTGAGATACTAAGTCATTATTTTGAGTAACTAAGTCATTATTTTGAGTAACTAAGTCATTATTTGAGATACTAAGTCATTATTTTGAGTAACTAAGTCATTATTTTGAGTCATTAAGTCATTATTTTGAGACACTTAGTCATTATTTTGTGATTCTAAGTAATTTTGAGAACATTACAGATTTTTTTATTTTGTAAATGAGAGTATAGAAGCCAATTTTATGTGATGAAAAAAGACCCTGAAAGTCATCATAAGTAACACCTTTGTCAACATAATGATTCAGTATGTCAAAATAATTACCTATCAAAGCAACAGAAGCTGCATCTAAAGTCTGATGTATCACAACAGCTCCAAAACCACTCCAAGTTGCTTAATTTATAAATCCCTGTCTTTTGGGTCTACCCAGCTTTGTCTCAACACTTTGCTTCTATACTGCAAAATACCATACTCTTTCTGTACATGTTCTAACCCTGAAGCTTTATGACACACTGAGAGACACAATCACATATAATGATCAATCATATTCAGATGGAAACACGTTTGCGCTGTACAATCGCAACAAAGAATAACAATAAAATAATCACTCCGTCATCGTTTGGTTTCATCAGGGTTGTGTCAGTGTCGACGTACGAACACTCTGTCTGATGTATGTTGTTGGCAGCGCCTCATTGTTCAATAAACTGCGGGTCATGGAAAAAGTCAGATAGTTTGATTGACAGGAAGGATGATCAGAGGGGCGGAGTTTCTACCACCATCATTCCTACACGGACTGAAGAATGGGAGGAGTTTCTCAGTGAAGCAGCAGCCAGTAAAGGAGAAGATGAGAGCTGCAGTATCTACGTCATAAAAGGAGACCAGACCCTCCTCGTAATCCACAAACACCCCGACCTTCTGAGGCTGGGACTTCAGAGAGAGACTGACTGAAGGGTCAGCAAGAGCTTTGTACTCATTTCTGTTTCTCAGCCACAGAGACC
The DNA here is from genome assembly GCA_039737535.1 of Lagodon rhomboides. Taxonomy (NCBI): domain Eukaryota; kingdom Metazoa; phylum Chordata; class Actinopteri; order Spariformes; family Sparidae; genus Lagodon; species Lagodon rhomboides. Next base: position 36,968,658 of record CM077786.1, read on the forward strand.
AGTAACCCTCCTCAGGTCTCATTGTCACTTCTCTCTTCCTGTTGATCGACTCTCTGGCGACTCCTAAATTCCATTTAGTCTTTCCTCTAACCTGAACCTCAAAGTAAAACCTGCCTGAAGAGAAACTCTGCTTTCCTAAAACAAAATTATAGTGAGAAAATCTGTCTGGGTTGTCGGGGAGACTCTTCTTCACATCACCATGATTCACTGTTTTCCCGTCATCAGACAGGAGAAGTTCAGGATGTGCTGTATCAGGATCAAGAGTCACATCCACTGCGTACTGCTGGACCCTCCTCAGCTCTGACTCAGCAAACAGCTTCTTCATCTTGTTACTGAATGTGTCCTCCAGCTGAATCAAAGCTCTCACCACAGTCCCCTCATATGAAGAAGGACGGGTGCTGACTTCGGTCCAGTCCTTGGTGGGTGGGACATCCTTCAGGGATGGGAAGCGTTGTAGAAGATGAACGTGGTCTTCAGAGTGTGAGAGCTGTTCCAGCTCAGTGCCTCTCTTCTTCAACTCAAAGATTTCTTGTTCCAGCTCTTTGATGAAGATGTCTGCCTGTTTCTGTGTTGCCCTTTGGCTCTTCTGTATTCCATCAATGAGCTCATTGAGGCCTCTGTCAACACACTCCTTCAGAGACGTAAAGACCCGAACACCTTCTGCTACCTCCATGTGTGCATTTTCCTTACTGAGCTTCACTGAGTGTTTGATCTCCTGAATCTTCAGCTGTCTGTTCTGGATCATCTGATGAACTTCAGCCTCTGTCTTCCCCAGTTCTGCCTTCTTTTCTTCAGATTCGCCCTTCAGAGGAACAACATCATGCATCTTGTGGTCTAAAGCAGGACAGTGTGTGCAGACACACATCTGATCGGTCCTACAGAACAGCTCCAGAGGTTTATCGTGCTTCGGACACATCCTGTCCTCCAGGTTCTTTACAGGGTTGATCAGCTGATGTCTTTTCAGACCTGAAGCTGCCAGATGAGGCTCCAGGTGAGTCTCACAGTAGGAGACCAGACACACCAGGCAGGACTTCAGGGCCTTCAGTTTGGTTCCAGTGCAGACGTCACAGGGAACTTCTCCTGGTTTGGACACCTGTTTCTCTGAGCTGCTGCTGCTGGCTTTCTGTTGAGCTGACTGTCTGAACTGAGAAACCATCTCAGAGAGCAAATTGTTGACCTTCAAATCAGGCTTTGTGGTAAAAACCTCTTTACACAGGGGACATCGACTCCTGTAATTAATACTCCAGTGTTTAGTGAGGCAGTTCTTGCAGAAGTTGTGTCCACATGGTGTGCTGACTGGATCAGTGAACACATCCAGACAGATGGAGCACAGAAAGCGATCTTCAGTCAGCAGACTGCTGGCAGCAGACATGTTTACAGTCTGAAGACAGAAGACAAAGTTTTATAAAACATTTTGTTTAAGATATATTTAGATTCTTCCATTATTGAGATTATACCATTCCAGTTCCATACAAACTCACTAAGCCGTCCGAGTTCACATCATGGATTTCCTTGTAATAACCATGTTGAAACAAAAACCTTTCGCTGTACAACAAATTTGTAGTTTTGAATTTTTTTTTTTGGCCTTCGGAGCTACATTTAATAATTAATTAATGTTAATAATTGTGATTCTCTGTGTATTTATTCTCATTCTCACCTGTGGCTAACTTTTCACTTGACTGGGTTAAAATTGAGTTGATGATGTCAGAAAATAGTTCAGATAAGTTTGAAACTGTGAAATAATATGAATTAAGGTAAAGAACTGAGATTGATTTTTGTTCACACACACCGAGATGACATCATGTAGTATTTATAAAACCAAGCCATTAAAGCTGTAACTTCCTCAACTCAATGAAAAACAGGCTCAACTGGTATCACACAGATAGAAAACCTTGAGGTCAACACAGTACAAATATCTGCTGGTGAAATAAAACCACTGAAAAGTAGAAAACATTAGCTAGTTTTTAAAAATGATTAAATGATGGACTAATGAGACATCGTTGATTTATGTATCTAGATTCATTCAACGTTTTGATTTTTTGGTTTTAATTTTTGGAAATGATTCATTGTGATTAATTTAGTGACTGTAAACATTCTGCAACAGCTATTTCAGTGAACACATGAATGAAAATGATCTTCAGGGTTTCCTGGATGTTCAGGTCAAATTTTAACCCAATCCAGTGAAAAATAAGACGACAGAGAGGCTGAGAATACAAAATCACTCAAATTCAGCTCCAAGGTCCAATTTGTCAAAAATGTCATAACTTAAAAAGTATTTGGTGTGCAGCTGTAGGATGTTGCAAGGGGATTACATTTTTTGTTTTTACAAAACCCACAAGCATGTAAATGTTCTGAGGCCGGGGTTGGCATGACAAGACCCACAGATATGTTAAACTTAACCGAGATGTCCATCTGATAAGTTTATGAAGTGAAGAGAGTTCCTGTCTGACTACAGTAAGTTCTGTGCTGGTGCTGTTTGCCGGCTGCACTCACCAGTTCGTGAGTCCGCTGTGGAGAAAGACCTGATGTACTCAGTTTAACATTCCCTCAGACAGAAACACAGACACTCTGCAGCTCTGCTGACTCTCACAAACTCTAAGTTTCATTTCTGGAGTGTGACGTTGGAGCCTCCTCCCTCTGGTGCTGCTCCGCCTCCTGCTGCAGCTCGGTGTGAGTTTCCTGGTTCAGACATGATTAAAGCTGAGTGTTGAGTTCACCTCTGGTGGTCACACCCAGGAAACACTGACTCCACTTACAGGAGGAGACTCCACTTTCAAAATAAAACAGTTTTCTCATGTTCACGTGTACAGATTCAAATGCTGCACCCAAACTCAGCGTTACATTAATGATCATGGTCACAACAGTTAAAGCAGCAAGCAGATGTCATTTGAATCAGAATCATCATTGAACTGTGTGTCCACATTTCAGGACTTCATTTACAGTTCTGCTGATGGTTTTGCTGTTAACTGATCAATGGATCAATACATTATCAGTCTCTCTTCATTCACTACCAGACAAAGGTTTTATTAAATAATGTCCATGAGGGGAACAGGAAGGGGCGGGACTTCAGTTCTCTATAATAACTGTTATCGGCTGATGATACTTAAGATTTAGGGGTTTCCTCTTCAAACCTGCAGGGGCTCCACAGGTAACGTTCAGGTTATTGAGGTCAGTTTAGAAGACGCTGAGAGGTACGGAAGCCCTGAGGGGTTAGTGTTTTTTATTTTCTGTCTGATCTAAGTTATTTTCTCTCCTGTGTTGATGAGCTGAGTGCTGGTGGTAAAAACACTTTACAGGATAATCTGTGAAAAGTTCCTTCATTTTGTTTCCCATCTATTCCACCAAACTTTTCAAGTCTCTACACTGTGAAACAGTAAAAATAAATAAAATAAAAACTTTTTTTTTTTTTTATGTGTGTGTGTGTGAAACAAAGTTACTTTTTATTTTCTGTTTCTTATTCCAACTGTGAAAACGTTCCAAAAATCTTCAGGAGAAAAAAAATTATGAATGAAACATAAAATATTTTATGTGTGTGAAACCAAGTGAACCTTTATTCTTCTATGACAAAAAGTTTCACACAAGAATCTTTTTACAGATGAAAGAAAAAATTAAGATACTTAAACAGATTATCAAGACAGAACTTCTGCTTCCTGTAAACAGGCCTGACAGTAAACCAGCTTCTCTCTCCGTCTCTAACTTTCACTTCCTGTCTCTATGAGACTCACATGATTTCTGATTTCTGCCTGCAGACAAAAAGGTAAATGTGTGTTTTTAATGTCACTTTTTCATGTGTGATTTGTGTCTGTTCTGCTGTAAAGACTCGTGTTATCAGACTGTTTGTGTCTTCATTAGTTTGACTCAATCATCACAGTAGAAACTGTTGAAATGTGTGAGAGGTGTCGAGCTCGTTGGTCCACAGGATCTTGTGGTTTTGAACAGTTTCAAATGGTGCAAATGAGGAAGAACAACAAGGCTCTTCATTCTTTTCACATGTGAAAATGTAAAATGTTCAGTCAGACTCAACGTCCCGTTTATCTCCTCAGGAAAGATTTAGTAGTGTAGAAACAGTGAATTCATTGAGACACAACTTCTGTCTTTATTAATAAGAAACTAGTTGAGAGGCAGGGACCAGATTCTCTGTTGGACCATTCAGACATGGAACCACATGAAGAACTGAAGCTCTAATGTTTCTGTTCTGATCCAGACGCTCTGCTGAAAAGCACAAAGCAGCCACAGCAGTATGAGACAAACTGACAGTGTGAGTGAGCGGCCATGGGAGGTTCTGACTCCTCAGCAGGTTCTGATCCAGAAGAATTACATCACAAACAGCTGCTTATTCTCTCATTGTTCTGGGAATTTGACATGTTTCCTCCAACAATCTGAAGAGTTGTGCAGCCTGACATTCCAGTCTCTTAGTCCACCAACAAGAATGATATTATTTTGAAGCAGGTTTAAAAATAAAGATGTGTTTTTGTAGAGAACGACCTCATTATTCTAAATGTAACATGTTTGTGGAGAGAAGTTTAGTTTCAACAAGAGAGACCGAGCCAAAGTCATGTTCTTATCAAAGTTTGATCAGTTGATTGTGATTTTATTAATATTATAATGTCACAATAAGAGAAAGTCCAGTTCTGCAGAACCAGCGACTCTCTCAACACACATACAGCATGTGAGTTCTGTATTAAGACTCTGAGATGTGACAACATGTGAAGGACTCCTTTAAATTCAGCCACCAAACATTAATGGTGTTGTTACTGAATGAAAACAGAGCAGATATTTGAAAGAGACAGTTTCTTGTAAATGTGTGTCAGATATGTGTTGTTGGTTTCAGTCGACCTCTCTGTCTCTTTGTTGATGCACTTTGTGTTTGTCACATGTTGTCATGAGTTTACAGACTGTTCTCTCTCCCTCATTCAATAATCAACCTGTTGTTCTTTCTCTTCTTCTTGTCGGGCTTCATTGTTCCTGCAGTTTGGACTCTGGATCTCTGTCAGTGTGTCTAACTGCTGTGAAATCTCTCCCATCAGAGCGCTGACTGACAGACCTGTAACACTGACACCTGCTGCTGACTGGCAGCACTACAGCTCACACTGGGTTTCTGCTCTCACCTCATTGATGTGTCTGGATTTGTATTTGAAGGTATGAGGATGTGACGGCTGTCGGTCAGATGAACACAGACACCAGCAGCGTCTGTCAGAGTCTGTAGACGAAGGAAGAACGACTCTTTGACCTCATCTGGACTTTAACAGGTGAGAACTGTGACAGGTAACATGACACACCTCTGATGAAGAAACTACAACATCAACTTGTGGATGAGAGCAGTGATGAATTGAATGAAGACTATTTTAAGTTCTGAATATTCATGAATTAACTCACTAGTTATTCTATGAAATGTGACTTTCTTAACAAAATGAGTCTTTTCATGTTTTGTTTAATTTACTGATTTTAATCTGAGCTGACTTTCCTGCTGAGAGATGAGGGAGTGTCAGGTCCTGCTGTGTGTTTGTATCACTCTTATCACCACATCATCTCCCAACATGTCAAAGTAACGTTAGCTCACAATAAGAGAGCGATGTTGTAATGTTGCTTCACGACTTTATTGTCCAGCTGAGCCTGAAAATAAACATTAGTAGACTATGAATTTGTTCAGGCTGCAAACTCACGACTATGTTCAGTCTTGGTTCGTGTCCACAGGGAAGTCATTTGACACCAGAGCACAGGACGCTTCCCAGCTTTGAACACTTGACCAAAACAGGCTACACCGTCCGACAACCACACAAACACTCACTGGCTGCACCTGATTGGACGAATGCCACTCGTGAGCCGTGTATATTTAAAACTGGACCAACATGATGTCTGGTTTGGAAACTTTCTCTTATATTATGAAAATAGCTCAGCGAAATTTCTGAAGAATTGCCTGAAGACAGTTGGAGTTAAAACACTGCAGACCACTGATTGGTCGGTCCGTACAACCAGGGTCATGTTTCTGTGTTTTAATCATCTCTGCCAGCAGAGCAGAGAATAAAAAGGTTAGCAGTTTGTGTATGTTGTCAGTACAGGTCGCAGTGTGTCAGATCATAAATGCAGCAGCATCTCAACAGTTAAGACCGGTCTTCCCTGATGTTTCCCAGCTGATGGAAGTCTGGCTGGTTTTCCTTCAGGTGATAACACTGCCTGTCTTTAGCAGGGAGCCACGATGACAGCAGAGGACATTTTCAACACTCTGGAGGATCTAAAAGTTGACGAATTCAAGGATTTCAAATGGCATCTGAAGCTGCCTGACATCCTGGAAGGCTACCAACCCATCAAACAGTCCAGGCTGGAGAGAGCAGAAAGACGGGACACAGTGGATCTGATGGTGAACACCTTTACACTTGATGGAGCTCTGAAGGTGACCAAGAAGATTTTAGAGAAGATCAAGAGGAATGACCTGGTGCAGAGTCTGTCAGCCAACAGCTCAGGACCAGAAGGTCAGTCACATTCTTTATTTTAATATCATTTTCAGAAGAAGAGAGTGAGTCGACGACACAATACTTGTAAAGGAACAGGCCTCTCAGTACAGAAGCTCATTGTTTTCAGCAAAGAAAAACAAAGAGGCCTGATTTCATAATTAGGAGAAAAGGTTGAAGCATCAATAATTGTTACTGGAGAGGATGGAGGTTTGATGGTGCTCTGGTTCACAGAAATAAACATTGTTTAACTGAGCAGAGATTCATTTTAATGGTGCAGCAGAGCTCTGCTTCATTTAAAATCTGGATTAACTCATTTTAAACCTAGTTTTACTAAACTCAGATTAAAACTAATCTTAGATTAAATGAATCCTTGTTGGTGCAACCCAGCCATAATCTCTGTCTTCACCTCTCTCAGTGTCAGTGAATGTCGGTGATGTTGGAGAGACTTCAGAGAACAGAGGACCTTCTTCCTCTCAGAGTGAAGGTAAAGCTGCTGTATTCTCTGGTAGGTACGGAAGCCCTGAAAGACAAAGTTTAGTTTTTAGTTTGGAAAAATTAAAAGTTGGTAAGACTGACTGCATTGTAACTGAGTGAAAGCAGAGACAGGAGTACTTGATGAGCTTTAGTTGAAGCAGTATCAGAGTATCTGCAGCTCTGAAAGACACTGAATACAAAGCATTGATTCAGTTTCTCTAAAAAGACCCTGGAAGCTATTTAAAAGTCTTAAAATCCATCTGAAAAGGTCTAGAATATCTTTTTCTTGGCTACTGTAGACTGTAACATCAGTTTTTATATTATTTTGTATGTGGCTGTGAGCTGTCAGGAGGATTTAAAACTACAGTGGGACTGTTGTGACAGTGGATTGAGCTGAAGGAGGCAGTTTAATCCTTTTTATGTGGAATTTCAGTCAAACCATCAGATCTGCACCAAACTCTGTCTCTACTGCAGCTACAGAAGCCAGGTCGCAGGAGGTCATTTGTCATTTCTGATTGGCTGCTGTTCTTAAGAGGGCGGGTCTTATGTAGTATGAGCAGGCCAGAGGTCAGACAGCAGAGATGGAGTCGAGTGAAGAGGAAGAAGAGATCAGAGAGCAACTCTTTTCATGGAGGCCATGATGGACACTGAATAATAACCATTATTTCTGAAGCATTTTTGTTAGCTTGTGTCTGTTTGTCAAACTGAATGAACTGAAACTGACTTCAGCTCAGTTCATGGTTTTCAACTGAGATTTGGAGTTGACCCAACCATGAAGTCAAAGTGGTTGATAACTGTGAGGACTGAGTGGAGTGACAGTGGAAAGCTAGCTGAGCTCACCTGTGGTTCAGATAAGGCCTGCATCCTTTTGTTGAGTGGAAACTAAAGAAACCAGATAAATTATGGTCTGTATGGAGCCACCAGCTTCAGTTTTGTTTCTTCTTTATTGGAAGTGGTTTAAATGATATTGGTGTTTAAACATCATCAAGTGATTCTAACAAAACAAGAAAGAGTGAAAGAAGTTAAGAATGCACACTTCTGGGTCTGCAAGAGAGCTTGAGTCTAAATATCTATATAGACAGAAGGAGAATATTAAAACTGATGCTACAGGACTCTTCTTTGTGACATTTCAACCAGAAGATGGCAGCAACACCAACAGCTGCTCAGTGGTCACCAGTCCAGAGCTGTGGTTGTACTGACCAGCTCCCTGTCGGATAGATTTATATGTTGTTGGGGTACATGAGAGAATGATGTGATCAAATATTAATGTTAAGATAGTTTACTGTAACACAACTACAGATATCATACTGTTACAGTAGTTTCCATAGACATCTTTCTCCAACTGTACATTTAAAATCCTGCATTTCAGTTGTTTTTTGTTTCTATTTGTCACTCAGATGAGATTGTTCCAGTACCAAAGCCACAACCCATCTCATATTACCAGAAAATGCTTCAGTCAAACCTCGAGGATCGGTTTAATTGTGCACAAGAGGGGTGGGCACAGAGGAAGGAACCTCTGGTTGATATCTACACAGAGCTGTACGTCACAGCTGGAGGTGACGTAAACATCAACAAACAGCATGAGGTCATTCAGATGGAGGTGAAGCCAACAACAGAGGAATCAATTCAACCCTGTGACATGTTCAAACGCCCCTCTGGTAAAGGAAGATCCATAAGAACAGTGCTGACCAATGGAATCGCAGGAATTGGCAAAACATTTCTTGTCCAGAAGTTTCTGTCTGACTGGACAAACAAAGAAAACAATCAAGATGTGCATCTCATATTCCCCTTTACCTTCCGCCAGCTGAATTTATGGAAGGAAGAAAAGTTAAGTCTGACCGAGCTGATCCATAAATCTATCAGAGAGACCAAAGACATTCAGGAAGAGGCTCTTAATCACATCTTTACGACTCTGCAGTCATCAGGAAACACCAACTATGACAAAAGTAAATTCAAACTGGTGTTTGTTTTGGATGGACTGGATGAGAGCCGCCTTCAACTGAACTGCTCGACCAATAAAAACAAAGGAACAGACTTTGATGTTACACAGTCCACCTCAGTGGATGTGCTGATGTCAAACCTCATCAAGAGAAATCTGCTTCCCTCTGCTCGCCTCTGGATAACCACACGACCTGCAGCAGCCAATCAGATTCATTCTGATTTTGTTGACGTGGTGACAGAAGTCAGAGGGTTCACTGACCCACAGAAGGAGGAGTACTTCAGGAAGAGATTCAGAGATGAGGAGCAGGCCAGCAGAATCATCTCCCACATCAAGACATCACGAAGCCTCCACATCATGTGCCACATCCCAGTCTTCTGCTGGATCACTGCTACAGTTCTGGAGGATGTGTTGAAGACCAGAGAGGGAGGAGAGCTGCCCAAGACCCTGACTGAGATGTATGTAGAGTTCCTGAGTTTTCAGAATCATCAGACAAATGAGAAGTTTGACCAAAACATGTGCATTCAGTACATTGAGTCATTAGCAAAACTGTCTTTCCACCAGCTGGAAAAGGGCAACCTGATCTTCTATGAAAGAGATCTAGAAGAGAGTGGCATTGATGTCAGAGGAGCCTCAGTGTTCTCAGGAGTGTTCACAGAGATCTTTAAAGAGGAACGTCGGAGGAAGAATGATGAAGTCAAGATGTTTAGCTTCGTCCATCTCAGTGTTCAGGAGTTTTTGGCAGCTTTGTATGTAGAGATGTCACTCATTAACAAAAACAAGAATGTGATGTCAGAGCTACCTCAAACTATCGGCGAACGTGTGAGAATGTTTATCAGCAAAACGTCTGTGACAACGGTCCACAGGTTTGCTATTGACAAGGCCTTACAGAGTCCAAATGGACACCTGGACTTGTTCCTCCGCTTCCTTCTGGGTCTTTCCCTGCAGACCAATAAGACTCTCCCTCAAGGCCTCCTGAAAAAGAAGAGAAGCTCACAGACCAATCAGAAAACAGTTGAGTACATCAAGAAGAAGATCAGTGAGAATCTGTCTCCAGAGAGAAGCATCAATCTGTTCCACTGTCTGAATGAACTGAATGATGGTTCTCTAGTGGAGGAGATCCAACAGTACCTGAGATCAGGAAGTCTCTCCACAGATGAACTGTCTCCTGCTCAGTGGTCAGCTCTGGTCTTCATCTTACTGTCATCAGAAGAAGATCTGGACGTGTTTGACCTGAAGAAATACTCTGCTTCAGAGGAGGCTCTTCTGAGGCTGCTGCCAGTGGTCAAAGCCTCCAACAAAGCTCTGTAAGTGAACAGATAACCGCAGATATGAACTACTGTATATCACATGTGTAGGATCAACTAATGAATGTTTTAGATTTCAATTAGTTCATCAATTGAAAAACTTGTATTGTTTCATTAGTTTCATTGTACCTCTGCACATTAATGCAGCCATGACAGAAACACATCTGTTGCACTTTAGTTCTTTTAAAGGTGGGGTGAATCATTCTGGAGAATGATTGTTGATATTTGAACAAATAGTGAAACAAAGTCACTGATGCACATTGCCAAGGCAATGCTACTAACAACTGAGCTAGATTGCATAGAAGTATAACTCATTTTCATTCAGCCCCAGTGGAGAGACAACGCCACACTGTTTGTTTTAGAGCTCTACAGCATGAGAGCTAACAGAGGTAACAGTTGACGGAGCTAAAAGCTCACAGTGGAGCTAAACACACACAGCAGTACTGAGAGTTCAGAGGAACATTAAGTGGTGAACACTGAACTGCAGTTTAATGTGACAACACAACACATTTACACAAAATGAATGTACTGAAGTATTTTAGCCGAGTACTGTTTGGAGGTAAAAGTACCTTGAGTTTGGAGTTACAGACAATTTACATCAGTGGACATTTATAGATCTTCTGACAAAGATGAAAGTAACCTGGTTCAAGCAGTGACCAGGTGGTGGAGCAGTAGCTTCAGAACACAACAGACCTCAAAGACTGAGACAAATGAGAATGAGACACAGACTTTCTCCCAAATTCTCTTTTAACAGTGTTTAGATAAATTCTCATTTTGTTTTAAATCTATTTCTGTCTTTAAATTCATGTAAGATAAATGTAATTATTTATTTCCTCAGCATTTTAATGGTGGTTTTATTATGCAACTAATAACTAACAACTGTAGATGACAATAAGGTAAAGAAACCTTTTGATCAGTGATCGGTATCGGTCGATACTGCTTCTAGCCATCGATAATCTGCCCCAACTTCAGTTGCAGATATGTAATGTGTCTCATTTTCTCCAGTACACACTTTCAGTATCTTGGCAAACTAAGATGAATGTCTATAGAATCTAACCTGCCTGAGGATACAATCACTGAAACTGACAGAAATAGAAGAGTTGACCCTCCTGAACTTTACACAAATGTGAAATGCTAGTATGGAAAAAGATAATTGTCTCAACATCTACTGATCATCCAAGACTCTTGATTGTTCGAATCATCAACACAATAACAGTTTCTACAGAAATGTGATGTATTTTGTATTGTGGATGACAGAAACAGTATCACTAACTCTCTTTCAGGCTGAGTGGCTGTAATCTGTCAGAGAGAAGCTGTGAAGCTCTGTCCTCAGATCTCAGCTCCCCGTCCTCTAGTCTGAGAGAGCTGGACTTGAGTAACAACGACCTGCAGGATTCAGGAGTGGAGCCGCTGTCTGTTGGACTGAAGAGTCCACACTGTAAACTGGAGACTCTCAGGTCAGGATTAAAAACGACATGTACAGAGTGAACCATAACTGTTCCTTTATGTTGTCATTGTTCTCCTGTCATTTTACCAGTTCTCTTTTCAGACACTGCTCTGAAACTGAGTGTATCAAAATACAACTGTAAGTTAAATCAAACAGAGAGAAAGAACTTCAAATGTGTCACTTGTCTTCATTTTTTTCAGGCTGAGTGGCTGTAATCTGTCAGAGAGAAGCTGTGAAGCTCTGTCCTCAGTTCTCAGCTCCCAGTCCTCTAGTCTGAGAGAGCTGGACCTGAGTAACAACGACCTGCAGGATTCAGGAGTGGAGCCACTGTCTGTTGGACTGAAGAGTCCACACTGTAAACTGGAGACTCTCAGGTCAGGATTAAAAAACACATGTACAGAGTGAACCATAACTGTTACTCTATGTTTTCATTGTTCTCCTGTCATTTTACCAGTTCTCTTTTCAGACACTGCTCTGAAACTGAGTGTATCAAAATATAACTGTAAGTTAAATCAAACAGAGAGAAAGAACTTCAAATGTGTCACTTGTCTTCATTTTTTTTCAGGCTGAGTGGCTGTAATCTGTCAGAGAGAAGCTGTGAAGCTCTGTCCTCAGTTCTCAGCTCCCAGTCCTCTAGTCTGAGAGAGCTGGACCTGGGTAACAACGACCTGCAGGATTCAGGAGTGAAGCCGCTGTCTGTTGTACTGAAGAATCCACATTGTAAACTGGAGACTCTCAGGTCAGGATTAAAAAAAGACATGGACAGAGTGAACAATAACTGTTCCTTTATGTTGTCATTGTTGTCCTGTCATTGTAGCAGTTCTCTTTTCAGACACTGCTCTGAAACTGAGTGTATCAAAATACAGCTGTAAGTTAACTCAAACAGAGAGAAAAGTCTTCACATGTGTACTCTACATTACTTTTTTTCAGGCTGAGTGGCTGTAATCTGTCAGAGAGAAGCTGTGAAGCTCTGTCCTCAGTTCTCAGCTCCCAGTCCTCTAGTCTGAGAGAGCTGGACCTGAATAACAACGACCTGCAGGATTCAGGAGTGAAGTCGCTGTCTGTTGGACTGAAGAGTCCACACTGTAAACTGGAGACTCTCAGGTCTGACTTCAGTTTCTGTTAAATGACTACTCAAATGTTGCTTGGCATCTGGTTAAAATTAGCTTAAGATACTGTATAACAAACATTTGTATGAGTTTTGGACGTTGTGTATTATTCTTAAAAGGTATACAATGTCCTTCAGAGATTACATAATTTATTTTAATGTACAGTAAAGTTATATTCATCAATCACCATGTCAGCTCTAATCTGTGTTATTTTTTTCATCAATTGTGCATGAAATGTTTAATACAACAGGTGTCAATGACAAACAGAGTTTTATCAGATTACTTTGTGTTGCCCCTCAGCTCTATGAATTGTTGTATCTTACAGACCTTTTTATGGAGTTCATTTTTTTGTTTTTTACTTTCCACAACTTTACCATTTGTAATGTGGTTACAGAGCTTTTCCAGTGCAGCTGACTGTATTTTAAATATTTTTCTGATATCACAGCACATCTGCTGTCAATTTTATGTATAAAACCCCAAATCATTTTTACATTGCCTCAGTGGGCTTTACAATCTGTACCGTGAGCGACATCCTCTGTCTTTTGACCCTCGACTGTGAGGCAAACTTCCCATATTGAAAAAAAACTTTTAACAGGGAAAAAACACCAGGAAGAGGAGGATCCTTCTCCCAGGACCGACAGATAGGAAGTAGATGTTGCATGTACAGAAAAACAAAATCATAGTTCACAGATGTAATTCACAGAATGTCTGTCTCTGTACATTGATAGATATACATTGTCCGTGTGTGTGTGTGTGTGTGTGTGTGTGTGTGTGTGTGTGTGTCTCCAGGCTGTCAGGCTGTCTGATCACAGAGGAAGGCTGTACTTCTCTGGCCTCAGCTCTGAGATCAAACCCCTCCCATCTGAGAGAGCTGGACCTGAGCTACAATCATCCAGGAGACTCAGGAGTGAAGCTGCTGTCGGCTGGACTCGAGGATCCAGACTGGAGACTGGAGACTCTCAGGTATGAACAGACAACAAGAGCTCACACACTGTTTCTCTGTCACACTGACAAGCTGAGGACTGTTGGTTCACAGTCTGAACCAGCAGCACTGCTGATAACAGTGAAGACAGAACCAGACTGGACTTTTCACTTGCCTGTCAAGCAGAGAGAGATTCTGAGTCTCGCCTATTTTTACCACAACAGGCGCCATTCTAGACAAAAATGGACCTAAAAACGAACTTAGACAGTCATACGGACATCATGCCATTGTTTCACTACAGTTTTAATGTCTATCTGTGGAATATGTCACAGAGATGAAGAGAATACACACAACAGGTGATGGGCAGTTTTTTTCCTGTGCACTCTCTTTTTCTTTCTCTCGCTCGCTCCCTCTTTTTGCTCCTCTTTCTCACTCTTTCAGCGTGGTAAAGGAAAATCACGTCATCATATTTATTGATAATTATCAAAGTCCAACTCCATGTAAACAGATCGGGCAGGCAGGAGCTGCACTGCAGCAGCAACACAGCCTGTGTGATCACAAACAAGCGAGTGAGGAGCAGCATCTCAGCCTCATAGTACACAGGCATCCAGTGTGGACAAAGCGTAACTGATGTGCTGAGAGTCCCTGTCCACCCTGAGACTGACCTCATGACTGACATCACACCACCAGCTGCTGTCCATCATTTAATGACGACTACGATACAGTATTTATGACAAATATAGTTCAGCGTTAATTAACCAGAATACAAACTTCAGAGTTCATTCTTGACCTTGGGAAGAGTAGTGGACAAAACAATGTAAGCTCAAAGTCTGTTAGAGATTTCAGCCACATTACTTGGTCTTCATCAGCAAATTGACTTTTCCCATTCTTCATGAAATTGTAGATAATCTAATTTATTTTGGCTCCAAAGTTCAGGTTCAGGGGGATTCTGGGATGCCTCGTAGCTGAGCAGACATGCCCGAACTGAGCTCTCTAACTCGTCCTATAACTTAACATAAAACAACACTAAATTAAACGTTGGAGTGGGTAAGTATAACGTTAAGGACAGTTGATGTGGAATGGATGCTCGACTTCGAAACAAACACCGAAAGAAAGATAAGAAAGACGACAAAACTGTTGCTAGCAAAGAAGGAGTTGTGGCTAAAGCTAACACTAGCCGAAGCGAGACAGGCGTGGCCACGGTCAATCTGAATTCAACACTGTGCGAATCTGAGGATTCTCAATTCACGGGGGTGCTTCCTGTTTATGGAATTAGATTTGTGCTAAAAGAAACAAACAAACTTCTGAAATGTCAAACAAAAATAGGAATTTGAGAGAGCATAAAACTAATTTCAAAAACACAACTTATAACTTGCAATCAAATAATTTGTCAAATAGTGTAAAGTATTGGTCTTTTACTCTTCTAATAATGCATTAT
>CM077787.1:0-7500 GCA_039737535.1 Lagodon rhomboides
GTCCCACATGCACGTGCCTGGGCTCTATCAAACCGGCTCGGCTAGACGAACACGTAGACACCACAATCATCTCTCTACGACATTCCTATCGAAAGTTATTGGCAAAAGTCCCCGATTTGAGTGGTTTTTATCCCCCTACCTAACCCTAACCCTATATACACATATATAATTACCATAAGTCACTCCTAATCCTAACCCTAACCCTAACCCTGACCCTAACCCTAACCCTGACCCTAACCCCTAACCCTAACACAATCACTTACCTTACCTTACACTTACCTCTATCTAACCTCTCCCTGTCCTCTTTTACTAACCTTAACCAACTCCTGGGGGCATGCCTAACCCTAACCAATGGACGTCCAGCTGAAAAATCACAAGTGTGCAACCAAAATTTGGCTACTTCAATATAGGTATCAAACGACTCCAAATGGCCTGAAACGTGCTCCTAGACATGTCCTGGAACAACTTTTTTCACAAAAACACTTGGTCAAATTTCACTTCATTTCTAGGGGGGGACTTTGACGGTCCATAACTCCAGAACCCTAATTCACACAGTCACGGTTCCGGTCTCTATCAACCCGGATCGGCCCCAGGAACACGTAGATACCACTCCCATCTCTCTACCTCACTCCTATCAAAAGTTATTCCCAAAAGTCCCCGATTTTTCGGGGACTTTCCGCAATATCTCCGGAACCGTAAGTCCCACATGCACGTGCCTGGGCTCTATCAAACCGGCTCGGCTAGACGAACACGTAGACACCACAATCATCTCTCTACGACATTCCTATCGAAAGTTATTGGCAAAAGTCCCCGATTTGAGTGGTTTTTATCCCCCTACCTAACCCTAACCCTAACCCCCTAACCCTAACCCTACCCTAACCCTGACCCTAACCCCTAACCCTAACACAATCACTTACCTTACCTTACACTTACCTCTATCTAACCTCTCCCTGTCCTCTTTTACTAACCTTAACCAACTCCTGGGGGCATGCCTAACCCTAACCAATGGACGTCCAGCTGAAAAATCACAAGTGTGCAACCAAAATTTGGCTACTTCAATATAGGTATCAAACGACTCCAAATGGCCTGAAACGTGCTCCTAGACATGTCCTGGAACAACTTTTTTCACAAAAACACTTGGTCAAATTTCACTTCATTTCTAGGGGGGGACTTTGACGGTCCATAACTCCAGAACCCTAATTCACACAGTCACGGTTCCGGTCTCTATCAACCCGGATCGGCCCCAGGAACACGTACATACCACTCCCATCTCTCTACCTCACTCCTATCAAAAGTTATTCCCAAAAGTCCCCGATTTTTCGGGGACTTTCCGCAATATCTCCGGAACCGTAAGTCCCACATGCACGTGCCTGGGCTCTATCAAACCGGCTCGGCTAGACGAACACGTAGACACCACAATCATCTCTCTACGACATTCCTATCGAAAGTTATTGGCAAAAGTCCCCGATTTGAGTGGTTTTTATCCCCCTACCTAACCCTAACCCTATATACACATATATAATTACCATAAGTCACTCCTAATCCTAACCCTAACCCTAACCCTGACCCTAACCCTAACCCTGACCCTAACCCCTAACCCTAACACAATCACTTACCTTACCTTACACTTACCTCTATCTAACCTCTCCCTGTCCTCTTTTACTAACCTTAACCAACTCCTGGGGGCATGCCTAACCCTAACCAATGGACGTCCAGCTGAAAAATCACAAGTGTGCAACCAAAATTTGGCTACTTCAATATAGGTATCAAACGACTCCAAATGGCCTGAAACGTGCTCCTAGACATGTCCTGGAACAACTTTTTTCACAAAAACACTTGGTCAAATTTCACTTCATTTCTAGGGGGGGACTTTGACGGTCCATAACTCCAGAACCCTAATTCACACAGTCACGGTTCCGGTCTCTATCAACCCGGATCGGCCCCAGGAACACGTAGATACCACTCCCATCTCTCTACCTCACTCCTATCAAAAGTTATTCCCAAAAGTCCCCGATTTTTCGGGGACTTTCCGCAATATCTCCGGAACCGTAAGTCCCACATGCACGTGCCTGGGCTCTATCAAACCGGCTCGGCTAGACGAACACGTAGACACCACAATCATCTCTCTACGACATTCCTATCGAAAGTTATTGGCAAAAGTCCCCGATTTGAGTGGTTTTTATCCCCCTACCTAACCCTAACCCTAACCCCCTAACCCTAACCCTACCCTAACCCTGACCCTAACCCCTAACCCTAACACAATCACTTACCTTACCTTACACTTACCTCTATCTAACCTCTCCCTGTCCTCTTTTACTAACCTTAACCAACTCCTGGGGGCATGCCTAACCCTAACCAATGGACGTCCAGCTGAAAAATCACAAGTGTGCAACCAAAATTTGGCTACTTCAATATAGGTATCAAACGACTCCAAATGGCCTGAAACGTGCTCCTAGACATGTCCTGGAACAACTTTTTTCACAAAAACACTTGGTCAAATTTCACTTCATTTCTAGGGGGGGACTTTGACGGTCCATAACTCCAGAACCCTAATTCACACAGTCACGGTTCCGGTCTCTATCAACCCGGATCGGCCCCAGGAACACGTACATACCACTCCCATCTCTCTACCTCACTCCTATCAAAAGTTATTCCCAAAAGTCCCCGATTTTTCGGGGACTTTCCGCAATATCTCCGGAACCGTAAGTCCCACATGCACGTGCCTGGGCTCTATCAAACCGGCTCGGCTAGACGAACACGTAGACACCACAATCATCTCTCTACGACATTCCTATCGAAAGTTATTGGCAAAAGTCCCCGATTTGAGTGGTTTTTATCCCCCTACCTAACCCTAACCCTATATACACATATATAATTACCATAAGTCACTCCTAATCCTAACCCTAACCCTAACCCTGACCCTAACCCTAACCCTGACCCTAACCCCTAACCCTAACACAATCACTTACCTTACCTTACACTTACCTCTATCTAACCTCTCCCTGTCCTCTTTTACTAACCTTAACCAACTCCTGGGGGCATGCCTAACCCTAACCAATGGACGTCCAGCTGAAAAATCACAAGTGTGCAACCAAAATTTGGCTACTTCAATATAGGTATCAAACGACTCCAAATGGCCTGAAACGTGCTCCTAGACATGTCCTGGAACAACTTTTTTCACAAAAACACTTGGTCAAATTTCACTTCATTTCTAGGGGGGGACTTTGACGGTCCATAACTCCAGAACCCTAATTCACACAGTCACGGTTCCGGTCTCTATCAACCCGGATCGGCCCCAGGAACACGTAGATACCACTCCCATCTCTCTACCTCACTCCTATCAAAAGTTATTCCCAAAAGTCCCCGATTTTTCGGGGACTTTCCGCAATATCTCCGGAACCGTAAGTCCCACATGCACGTGCCTGGGCTCTATCAAACCGGCTCGGCTAGACGAACACGTAGACACCACAATCATCTCTCTACGACATTCCTATCGAAAGTTATTGGCAAAAGTCCCCGATTTGAGTGGTTTTTATCCCCCTACCTAACCCTAACCCTAACCCCCTAACCCTAACCCTACCCTAACCCTGACCCTAACCCCTAACCCTAACACAATCACTTACCTTACCTTACACTTACCTCTATCTAACCTCTCCCTGTCCTCTTTTACTAACCTTAACCAACTCCTGGGGGCATGCCTAACCCTAACCAATGGACGTCCAGCTGAAAAATCACAAGTGTGCAACCAAAATTTGGCTACTTCAATATAGGTATCAAACGACTCCAAATGGCCTGAAACGTGCTCCTAGACATGTCCTGGAACAACTTTTTTCACAAAAACACTTGGTCAAATTTCACTTCATTTCTAGGGGGGGACTTTGACGGTCCATAACTCCAGAACCCTAATTCACACAGTCACGGTTCCGGTCTCTATCAACCCGGATCGGCCCCAGGAACACGTACATACCACTCCCATCTCTCTACCTCACTCCTATCAAAAGTTATTCCCAAAAGTCCCCGATTTTTCGGGGACTTTCCGCAATATCTCCGGAACCGTAAGTCCCACATGCACGTGCCTGGGCTCTATCAAACCGGCTCGGCTAGACGAACACGTAGACACCACAATCATCTCTCTACGACATTCCTATCGAAAGTTATTGGCAAAAGTCCCCGATTTGAGTGGTTTTTATCCCCCTACCTAACCCTAACCCTATATACACATATATAATTACCATAAGTCACTCCTAATCCTAACCCTAACCCTAACCCTGACCCTAACCCTAACCCTGACCCTAACCCCTAACCCTAACACAATCACTTACCTTACCTTACACTTACCTCTATCTAACCTCTCCCTGTCCTCTTTTACTAACCTTAACCAACTCCTGGGGGCATGCCTAACCCTAACCAATGGACGTCCAGCTGAAAAATCACAAGTGTGCAACCAAAATTTGGCTACTTCAATATAGGTATCAAACGACTCCAAATGGCCTGAAACGTGCTCCTAGACATGTCCTGGAACAACTTTTTTCACAAAAACACTTGGTCAAATTTCACTTCATTTCTAGGGGGGGACTTTGACGGTCCATAACTCCAGAACCCTAATTCACACAGTCACGGTTCCGGTCTCTATCAACCCGGATCGGCCCCAGGAACACGTAGATACCACTCCCATCTCTCTACCTCACTCCTATCAAAAGTTATTCCCAAAAGTCCCCGATTTTTCGGGGACTTTCCGCAATATCTCCGGAACCGTAAGTCCCACATGCACGTGCCTGGGCTCTATCAAACCGGCTCGGCTAGACGAACACGTAGACACCACAATCATCTCTCTACGACATTCCTATCGAAAGTTATTGGCAAAAGTCCCCGATTTGAGTGGTTTTTATCCCCCTACCTAACCCTAACCCTAACCCCCTAACCCTAACCCTACCCTAACCCTGACCCTAACCCCTAACCCTAACACAATCACTTACCTTACCTTACACTTACCTCTATCTAACCTCTCCCTGTCCTCTTTTACTAACCTTAACCAACTCCTGGGGGCATGCCTAACCCTAACCAATGGACGTCCAGCTGAAAAATCACAAGTGTGCAACCAAAATTTGGCTACTTCAATATAGGTATCAAACGACTCCAAATGGCCTGAAACGTGCTCCTAGACATGTCCTGGAACAACTTTTTTCACAAAAACACTTGGTCAAATTTCACTTCATTTCTAGGGGGGGACTTTGACGGTCCATAACTCCAGAACCCTAATTCACACAGTCACGGTTCCGGTCTCTATCAACCCGGATCGGCCCCAGGAACACGTACATACCACTCCCATCTCTCTACCTCACTCCTATCAAAAGTTATTCCCAAAAGTCCCCGATTTTTCGGGGACTTTCCGCAATATCTCCGGAACCGTAAGTCCCACATGCACGTGCCTGGGCTCTATCAAACCGGCTCGGCTAGACGAACACGTAGACACCACAATCATCTCTCTACGACATTCCTATCGAAAGTTATTGGCAAAAGTCCCCGATTTGAGTGGTTTTTATCCCCCTACCTAACCCTAACCCTATATACACATATATAATTACCATAAGTCACTCCTAATCCTAACCCTAACCCTAACCCTGACCCTAACCCTAACCCTGACCCTAACCCCTAACCCTAACACAATCACTTACCTTACCTTACACTTACCTCTATCTAACCTCTCCCTGTCCTCTTTTACTAACCTTAACCAACTCCTGGGGGCATGCCTAACCCTAACCAATGGACGTCCAGCTGAAAAATCACAAGTGTGCAACCAAAATTTGGCTACTTCAATATAGGTATCAAACGACTCCAAATGGCCTGAAACGTGCTCCTAGACATGTCCTGGAACAACTTTTTTCACAAAAACACTTGGTCAAATTTCACTTCATTTCTAGGGGGGGACTTTGACGGTCCATAACTCCAGAACCCTAATTCACACAGTCACGGTTCCGGTCTCTATCAACCCGGATCGGCCCCAGGAACACGTAGATACCACTCCCATCTCTCTACCTCACTCCTATCAAAAGTTATTCCCAAAAGTCCCCGATTTTTCGGGGACTTTCCGCAATATCTCCGGAACCGTAAGTCCCACATGCACGTGCCTGGGCTCTATCAAACCGGCTCGGCTAGACGAACACGTAGACACCACAATCATCTCTCTACGACATTCCTATCGAAAGTTATTGGCAAAAGTCCCCGATTTGAGTGGTTTTTATCCCCCTACCTAACCCTAACCCTAACCCCCTAACCCTAACCCTACCCTAACCCTGACCCTAACCCCTAACCCTAACACAATCACTTACCTTACCTTACACTTACCTCTATCTAACCTCTCCCTGTCCTCTTTTACTAACCTTAACCAACTCCTGGGGGCATGCCTAACCCTAACCAATGGACGTCCAGCTGAAAAATCACAAGTGTGCAACCAAAATTTGGCTACTTCAATATAGGTATCAAACGACTCCAAATGGCCTGAAACGTGCTCCTAGACATGTCCTGGAACAACTTTTTTCACAAAAACACTTGGTCAAATTTCACTTCATTTCTAGGGGGGGACTTTGACGGTCCATAACTCCAGAACCCTAATTCACACAGTCACGGTTCCGGTCTCTATCAACCCGGATCGGCCCCAGGAACACGTACATACCACTCCCATCTCTCTACCTCACTCCTATCAAAAGTTATTCCCAAAAGTCCCCGATTTTTCGGGGACTTTCCGCAATATCTCCGGAACCGTAAGTCCCACATGCACGTGCCTGGGCTCTATCAAACCGGCTCGGCTAGACGAACACGTAGACACCACAATCATCTCTCTACGACATTCCTATCGAAAGTTATTGGCAAAAGTCCCCGATTTGAGTGGTTTTTATCCCCCTACCTAACCCTAACCCTATATACACATATATAATTACCATAAGTCACTCCTAATCCTAACCCTAACCCTAACCCTGACCCTAACCCTAACCCTGACCCTAACCCCTAACCCTAACACAATCACTTACCTTACCTTACACTTACCTCTATCTAACCTCTCCCTGTCCTCTTTTACTAACCTTAACCAACTCCTGGGGGCATGCCTAACCCTAACCAATGGACGTCCAGCTGAAAAATCACAAGTGTGCAACCAAAATTTGGCTACTTCAATATAGGTATCAAACGACTCCAAATGGCCTGAAACGTGCTCCTAGACATGTCCTGGAACAACTTTTTTCACAAAAACACTTGGTCAAATTTCACTTCATTTCTAGGGGGGGACTTTGACGGTCCATAACTCCAGAACCCTAATTCACACAGTCACGGTTCCGGTCTCTATCAACCCGGATCGGCCCCAGGAACACGTAGATACCACTCCCATCTCTCTACCTCACTCCTATCAAAAGTTATTCCCAAAAGTCCCCGATTTTTCGGGGACTTTCCGCAATATCTCCGGAACCGTAAGTCCCACATGCACGTGCCTGGGCTCTATCAAACCGG
>CM077787.1:12500-80000 GCA_039737535.1 Lagodon rhomboides
CGAGAGAAGTAAGACACAGAGATCAAAGTCCAGTGAATATGAACACAGACACATAGATAGATAGATAGACAGACAGACAGACAGACATGTACCATTCTCTGGCCTGCTTCAGCTTCTTCCAATAAGTCAAACCTGGGGGGGCAGGAAGTTGTCACACTGGGCGGGGAATGGACTAGCACGTCATAAGTGGGAAGACAGGGAAAGACAAGGTAAAATAAACATGACTGTGGAAGAAAACCATACTTCCAGATTTCCGTCCATGTCATGGTTAGGATTCATAACCGAGAATCTGGAAGATCCATAGCCCCTTGGCTGAGCTCAAATCCCCGCTGAGACCCGCTGGACCCCTGGCCTGGGTCCCCAGCCCTGGTTCTCCAGTGGTTAGGATTCATAACCGAGAATCTGGAAGACCCATAGCCCCTTGACTGAGCCAGAACCCCTGCTAGTCACCGAATTCCAGATTTCCATCTACGTCATGGTTAGGATTCATAACCGAGAATCTGGAAGATCCATAGCCCCTTGGCTGAGCTCAAATCCCCGCTGAGACCCGCTGGACCCCCGGCCTGGGTCCCCAGCCCTGGTTCTCCAGTGGTTAGGATTCATAACCGAGAATCTGGAAGACCCATAGCCCCTTGACTGAGCCAGAACCCCTGCTAGTCACCGAATTCCAGATTTCCATCTACGTCATGGTTAGGATTCATAACCGAGAATCTGGAAGATCCATAGCCCCTTGGCTGAGCTCAAATCCCCGCTGAGACCCGCTGGACCCCCGGCCTGGGTCCCCAGCCCTGGTTCTCCAGTGGTTAGGATTCATAACCGAGAATCTGGAAGACCCATAGCCCCTTGACTGAGCCAGAACCCCTGCTAGTCACCGAATTCCAGATTTCCATCTACGTCATGGTTAGGATTCATAACCGAGAATCTGGAAGATCCATAGCCCCTTGGCTGAGCTCAAATCCCCGCTGAGACCCGCTGGACCCCCGGCCTGGGTCCCCAGCCCTGGTTCTCCAGTGGTTAGGATTCATAACCGAGAATCTGGAAGACCCATAGCCCCTTGGCTGAGCCAGAACCCCCGCTAGTCACCGAATTCCAGATTTCCATCTACGTCATGGTTAGGATTAATAACCGAGAATCTGGAATCTAGCCACGTGGTTCAACATTTACATCTATTGCACTAGCAACTTTAGCTTCGTTAGCATGGCGCTAAAAACATACTTTAACACTTAAAAAAGCACTTAAAGTCAATTCAAACTAACAAAACACGCCTTGCATGGACGACGGAGATGACGATTAAATATCAACTTGGCGTTTCTCAAGGGAGGCCCTCCTGTTGCGATATACACCCACCTGTCTCCGGCGATCCAAAGATGTCTGACCAGGACTTCCTGTGGAGAAGGAGAGGACAGGAAGTTGTCACAGCGGGTGGGCGGGGCACAGGTGAGCAATAAATGTGAAAGTGGAATTCTTCCATATTCTCATCTACCAACCCTAACCTCTTCCACATTCCCGTCTATTAGAAAAAATCTATCTGCAAGGAAGGAAGACAAACAAAGCAAGTAAGTGTTTATTAATTTTTCTGTGTTTTCAATAACAACACAACCATAATTGTGTTCTTTTTTTTCAACAATGTGCCATAATTTCTTTTTTCCCACTTTGTTAGGGTATTTTCCTTCCTCTTTTCCAACCTGATCTATGCTAAACTGCAGCAACATACTTCGAACATGAACAGAAAGGCACTTGATTGTCCAAAAGTTCAGGTCAGTGGCTCAAACTTGGACGTGAGGCAGTTTGCAGCGTCCGCGACATCTGTGACTGGTGAAGGGTCCTCTGCCTGCGTGCCTGGCAAGGAGGCTGGCGTTTGCTCACTTTCGTTGGAGGAGTGGTCCTCCTCCTCCTCCTCCTGCTGCTGCTGGTTGATCGGCAAGCCCTCATCCGAACAGTGGGCTGGGGTGTCAGACTGTGAGGCTGGCGCATCTGAGGAGGGGGCGGTGGCAGCTGGCACTCTCCACGTCTCCCATGCCTCTAAGCGTGCCAACCTAACCTCGACCTTACGAAGTTGCGGTGCGTCGACGTAATGATCTTTGACAGGGCTGCATCTCAGTTTTTTTCCTGTGTGCTCCCGCCTTGCTCTCAACACTCTCACCTCGGAAGACGACTGTGATGAACTGGAGCCTTCCTCGGAGGTAGTGGACTTCTCCCCCTCCTCATCCTCCTCCTCCTCCTCCTCCTCGTCGATGTCCTCCTCGTCGGTGTCCTCTTCATCGGCGTACATGACCTCTGTATTGTCATTGTCCTCGTCTGAGGACGAGCTTGACTCCACGCGGACCGCCACCTTCTTGGACCTTTGCTCCTTGCGGAGAGCCTTGAGGCGGAGCTCGCGAGTTTGATAAGCTTCGTCCCCCTCCGGAAGAGCCACGTAGAACTTGGTGGCTGTAGATGGGTCGTGGCACATAGACAGTGCCACCCTCCTCCGCTCCTCCTCCGTGAGATGCTTTGCCGCCTGATGAACAGGGAAAACACAGAGAAAGGTAAGTAAAATAGTTAGGTTAGGATTCATAAGCGAGAATCTGGAAGACCCTTAGCCCCATCACCGAGCCCGAATCCCCGCTAGACCTCTGGTATGAGTCCCTTGCCCTAGTTCTCCAATGGTTAGGATTCATAACCGAGAATCTGGAAGACCCATATCCCCGTGACTGAGCTTGAATCCCCGATAGACCCGCTGAACCTCCAGCCTGGGTCCCTGTAAGAGCCCAGAACCACGCTGGATGAACTGGACCACTGGCCTGAGTCCCTGGTCCTGGTTCTCCAACGGTTAGGATTCATAACCGAGAATCTGGAAGACCCTTAGCCCCATGGCTGAGCCCGAATCCCCGCTAGACCCCCAGCCTGAGTCCCTGGTCCTGGTTCTCCAACGGTTAGGATTCATAACCGAGAATCTGGAAGACCCTTAGCCCCATGGCTGAGCCCGAATCCCCGCTAGACCCCCAGCCTGAGTCCCTGGTCCTGGTTCTCCAACGGTTAGGATTCATAACCGAGAATCTGGAAGACCCTTAGCCCCATGGCTGAGCCCGAATCCCCGCTAGACCCCCGGCCTGAGTCCCTGGTCCTGGTTCTCCAACGGTTAGGATTCATAACCGAGAATCTGGAAGACCCTTAGCCCCATGGCTGAGCCAGAATCCCCGCTAGACCCCCGGCCTGAGTCCCTGGTCCTGGTTCTCCAACGGTTAGGATTCATAACCGAGAATCTGGAAGACCTTTAGCCTCATGGCTGAGCCCGAATCCCCGCTAGACCTCCGGCCTGAGTCCCTGGTCCTGGTTCTCCAACGGCTAGGATTCATAACCGAGAATCTGGAAGACCCTTAGCCCCATGGCTGAGCCCGAATCCCCGCTAGACCCCCGGCCTGAGTCCCTGGTCCTGGTTCTCCAACGGTTAGGATTCATAACCGAGAATCTGGATGACCCTTAGCCCCATGGCTGAGCCCGAATCCCCGCTAGACCCCCGGCCTGAGTCCCTGGTCCTGGTTCTCCAACGGTTAGGATTCATAACCGAGAATCTGGAAGACCCTTAGCCCCATGGCTGAGCCCGAATCCCCGCTAGACCCCCGGCCTGAGTCCCTGGTCCTGGTTCTCCAACGGTTAGGATTCATAACCGAGAATCTGGAAGACCTTTAGCCTCATGGCTGAGCCCGAATCCCCGCTAGACCCCCGGCCTGAGTCCCTGGTCCTGGTTCTCCAACGGTTAGGATTCATAACCGAGAATCTGGAAGACCCTTAGCCCCATGGCTGAGCCCGAATCCCCGCTAGACCCCCGGCCTGAGTCCCTGGTCCTGGTTCTCCAACGGTTAGGATTCATAACCGAGAATCTGGAAGACCCTTAGCCCCATGGCTGAGCCCGAATCCCCGCTAGACCCCCGGCCTGAGTCCCTGGTCCTGGTTCTCCAACGGTTAGGATTCATAACCGAGAATCTGGAAGACCCTTAGCCCCATGGCTGAGCCCGAATCCCCGCTAGACCCCCGGCCTGAGTCCCTGGTCCTGGTTCTCCAACGGTTAGGATTCATAACCGAGAATCTGGAAGACCCTTAGCCCCATGGCTGAGCCCGAATCCCCGCTAGACCCCCGGCCTGAGTCCCTGGTCCTGGTTCTCCAACGGATAGGATTCATAACCGAGAATCTGGAAGACCCTTAGCCCCATGGCTGAGCCCGAATCCCCGCTAGACCCCCAGCCTGAGTCCCTGGTCCTGGTTCTCCAACGGTTAGGATTCATAACCGAGAATCTGGAAGACCCTTAGCCCCATGGCTGAGCCCGAATCCCCGCTAGACCCCCGGCCTGAGTCCCTGGTCCTGGTTCTCCAACGGTTAGGATTCATAACCGAGAATCTGGAAGACCCTTAGCCCCATGGCTGAGCCAGAATCCCCGCTAGACCCCCGGCCTGAGTCCCTGGTCCTGGTTCTCCAACGGTTAGGATTCATAACCGAGAAGCTGGAAGACCCTTAGCCCCATGGCTGAGCCCGAATCCCCGCTAGACCCCCAGTCTGAGTCCCTGGTCCTGGTTCTCCAACGGTTAGGATTCATAACCGAGAATCTGGAAGACCCTTAGCCCCATGGCTGAGCCCGAATCCCCGCTAGACCCCCAGCCTGAGTCCCTGGTCCTGGTTCTCCAACGGTTAGGATTCATAACCGAGAATCTGGAAGACCCTTAGCCCCATAGCTGAGCCCGAATCCCCGCTAGACCCGCTGGACCCTTAGAACGCTTCCATTTTCCCATCTAATGAACCTAAGTCCTAACCCAAACCCTAACATTTACTTACCTGGGTGGCAACGCTGGCCCTGATCGAGCCGAAACTGATTGAGCCCGGCAAGCCTGCGTCCACCCACGCCAGGTGCAGGGCGTGGCTGGGCTTTTGGTATTGCGCCCCCAAGTGGGTGTGGAACACCATTGTGCTTGGCAGCGTCGCCGCCGCCTGACAGCACTCTCCATCGGCCAGTTTCTGCAACCAGGTGTACTCGCGGCGATTCACCACAAGGGAGGCCTGGCCGAAGCTCCGGACCGTCTTGTGCTCCTCCACCTGGGGGGAGGAGGAGATACCAAAGGATGAAGGAACCTAGGAAGGAAGGAGGGAGTGAGGGAGGGAGCAACGGCGTACTCACCAGCACTTGAAATCGGGACGCATCCATCCATGAGTCAGCCTCGGCCACCTGCAGCCTGGTCATGCTGGTCATCACCACTGAGCGGTGTCCACTGATGATACAAAAGTAGCCCATCAGGTAGCCCATCAGTTTTGCGTGGTTGTTGGGGTTCGGGTTAGGTGCTCGGGCTGCGGCGAAAGTTCCGGCACGCGCTGCCGAGCGGCCTTCAAGAAGTCCATCTCCATAACAGAGTCCAACCTCTCTTTTGTCTTCTTCCGCCGAACCCTCTGCTGTTGAACCACCACTAGGCTGTGGTTTTCGGCGCGGAGTCTTTTCAGTTCATACATAGCCCTCCCGATGTCCTCCGCCTTCAGCTTGCTCTGGGGCAAGAAGGAGTTGCTTATGTGCTGATAAAAGAGCCCCACATTTATCAGCATGTTTTTCACTGTGGTGGGCATGTAGCCCAAGCCCTTGAGGTAGGAGGGATAGGCCCGCATCCGCTCCATGCGGGCCAGGAAACGCAAGTCTGTGGCGGTGTCGCCCTCCATTAGGCCATCCACCATAAATTGGCAGTACCGCAAACAGTGTGTTGCGGACTGCTGGGCGTTGTCCTTGTCCTTTCTGCCCATCCGGGATCCCAGGCGGAAAAGGCGGAAGTCGTTGATGACTTTCTCGTAGAGGGTCCTGGTCCCCTGGATGGTCTTTCGGACGTGTTGGCCCTTCTCAGCCGAGTTGGGCGCCTTTTGCAACTTGCCCGAAGTCCTTCCCTTCTTGGCCGAAAGGGAGCATTCCAGCTGGGCCACCCTACACAGCAACTCCTCATAGCTCCGACTGGCCGTGCAATGGGGGCTGCACGGGGCCAGGCCGGACAAATTGAGCTGGGGGCATGGACTTTCCCCAGGAAGGGTGGACTTCGCTTGGGGAGAAGAAGGAGCGGTGGCGGGGACGAGGACGGGTGGAGGAGGAGAAGGAGAAGTAAAAAGACGAGGAGGAGACACCATGGAGGAGGATTGGCCAGGTAGGGAGAAGGACATTACGGAATGCCGGGGGTCAACACCATCAGAGGAGGTAGAGGAATCAACGGGCTGCTGTGGTATTTCGCTGTCTACCGATGCTGTGGTAGAGAACACCCCTTCGTCCGACAAGAGCGCACCATCGCCGCTGGAGGTGGAAGGAACCTTCGGAGTGGAACTCCTTGGGGGTTCTTCGTGCTCATTAATAGTGGCGCCTTCCTCGCCGTCTGTTGAGGTGAGGGGCGGGGTGTGGTAGGTCAATTTTAGGTGGAGGCCAAGTGATGAGAAGAAAGGGGGTAGAAAAGGCACCTACCTGAAAAGACAAGAATGCCCAGCGAGGAGATGAGGGGCGGGTCTGGGTCCGTCTCACGAAGAGCGGCAAACTCTTTGGCAATTGCAAAACGTTTGGCCTGGACAAGGTGTGTTTCTCGTTCCTGTGGAAAGGAAAGGTTAGATGCTAACCCTAACCATTTGGCCTGTTTTTGCTGAGGATCTATTAGCTGCTCTGTCGAGCGCGTGCTTGCCTCAGCGTCCTTCATGCAGTGTGTATGTTGCAGGTGCTTGTCCAGGCGGGTGAGTGACATTTTGCCACAGATGCTGCAATCAAGCGCCGCCGTTGTCCTGTTGAAGCAGGGAAAAGAGCCATGAGCGAGCGAGTAGTTAAGTGGGTGAGTGGTTGGGTGAGTGAGTGAGTGAGTGAGTAAACCAGGGAGGGAGTGAGTGAGTGAGTGAGTGAGTGAACCTTTCCTCAGGCAGGTCCTACCTTGCGTTTCCATACTTCATTAAGAGGTTAAATTCCTCAGGATTGGGAATGACATGGCTGATACTCAGGTGCTGCTTAAGGTTAGAGTATGTGCATAAGCACAAAGCACAGAGTTTGTGGGCCGGCTGCATGCAATGGGAAGGAATGGGAGGAGGAGCACAATTAGGGAGAGAAGGAGGGAACAAGCAGCATTGTTTTTGGACAAGACACATCCACACTTGGACTAGATATAATGACAATCTACCCACCATCTTGCTGGTTTGAAGACAGGTGTACCTCCTACCTGCAGAGAGCCATGACATAAGGCAAATAAACAAAAATGTGAAATAAAAAGGGCTTCCTACCAGTTTTCCATCTATCTTAATCTAAGTTAGGGTTCATACATGACAATGTGGAATCACCCAGATTTCCATCTACGCCATGGTTATCATTCATAACCGAGAATCTGGAAGATCCATAGCCCCTTGGCTGAGCTCAAATCCCTGCTAGACCTGCTGAACCTCCAGCCTGGGTCCCTGGAAGAGCCCAGACCTACGCTGGACCCACTGGACCACTGACCTGACTCCCTGGAAGAACCAACAGCCCCGCTAGACCCTCTGGACCGCCGGCCTGGGTGACCAGCCTTGGTTCTCCAGTAGTTAGGATTCATAACCGAGAATCTGGAAGACCCATAGCCCCTTGGCTGAGCCCGAATCCCCGTTAGTCACTGAATTCCAGATTTCAGTCTACACCATGGTTAGGATTCGTAAGTGAGAATCTGGAACCTAGACATGTGCTTCCACATTCACATCTACGACGCTAGCATTAGCATTAGCATTAGCTCCGAAATTACAACAACACCAAAAGCACACTTTGAGACGGCAAAAGTCGGCACAAATCAATCCATCGTAATGAACAAATGTCGTGGCAAGCGTGGATGATAAAAACCACCCATTATTAATTGACTTACCGTTCTGTTGTGTCGCTCTGATAACTAGTCTGTGCAATCCCAATGAGCCGTCGAGCACTTCCTATGGGGGCAGGAAGTTGTCATAGATGACCAAGTGACCCCTCAAAATAAAACATTATATATAATAGTAATAGATGAGAATCTGGAAGAAATGATCTCCTTCCAGATTTCCATCTATTACCACTAGCATTAGCTGGCTAATTAGCCTCTGGCTAAAGTCCCAGGATATATGGTTCCTCCAGTAGTTAGGGTTCATAAGCGAGAATCTGGAAGACCCATAGCCCCATGGCTAAGCCCGAACCTCGGCTAGTCACCCGATTCCATATTTCAATCTATGCCATGGTTAGGATTCATAACCGAGAATATGGAAGACCCATAGCCCCTTGGCAGAGCCCGAATCCCCGTTAGACCCTGGCCTGAGTCCCTGGCCCTGGTTCTCCAGTGGTTAGGATTCATAACCGAGAATCTGGAAGACCCTTAACCCCATGGCTGAGCTCCAATCCCCGCTGGACCAGCTGGACCTCTGGCATGGGTACCTGGAAGAGCCGAGACCCCTGCTGGACCTGGCCCTAACCCGCCCGCCCGCCCGCCCTTCAGCCATACAAGACCAAACCAAATGAGCTGCTTTCAACCAAAGGCTTTATTTATTCCAACACAAAACTTTTCACACCACCTTGTAATAGTGCAGGAGCCCGATTAACAACAAGTAGGCAGCAATAGCCACCAACAGCACAGCAATCACCAGGAGGACATTGCCGTTTTGGCAGAACGAATCCAATCTGGAGGAGGGAGGAAAGAAGACAAGACAAGAGAAGAAAGTTAGGCTGAATTTACACACGGCTCACCCTACTACCACCATCTAGGATTCACCCACATTTGCCAGAATTGCCCGCTGATGGCTCCTTGGGGCTGGGCTCGCACTAACCCTAATCCTCCTTCTCCTGCCATCAGGTCCATGGGGATCCACAGCGGCGAATGTTGCACCGGCTGCAGCGTCAGCGGCATCACAACGGTGTGTGCCGGAGTTGGCGGTGGTGCCGGAGGCGGTAGCGCCTGAGCCTGCGCCTGCCTTTCCGGTGCCGATGGCGCCAGTTGCCCTGTATGAGTGCAAGGAATGGCAAGAGAGAGAGAGAGAAATGAGGTCTGACGTAGGCACACAACAGCACCAACAATGTGGCAAGGAAGGAAGGACAACCATCTGACCTGAAATTGCCGCCATGGTTAAGGAGGGAAGAAGGGCCGCAGAATGGTGTCCCAGTGGGTGGGTGGCTGGGTGGCTCGGTGGGTGGAGAGAGAGACAAGGGAAATAAATAAAGGTGAATATGGAAGAAAACCAGAAAAATTCCAGATTTCAATCTATGCCATGGTTAGGATTCATAACCAAGAATCTGGAAGACCCATAGCCCCATCACCGAGCCTGAATCCCCGCTGGACCCCCGGCCTGGGTCCCTGGAAGAGCCAAGACCCACGCTGGAGCCACTGGACCACTGGCCTGACTCCCTGGAAGAACCAACAGCCCTGCTAGACCCTCTGGATCCCCGGCTTGGGTCCCCAGCCCTGGTTCTCCAGTGGTTAGGATTCATAACCAAGAATCTGGAAGACCCATATCCCTGTGACTGAGCTCGAATCCCCGCTGAGACCCGCTGAACCTCCAGCCAGGGTCCCTGGAAGAGCCAAGACCAACGCTGGAACCACTGGACCCCCGGCTTGGGTCCCCAGCCCTGGTTCTCCAGTGGTTAGGATTCATAACCGAGAATCTGGAAGACCCATATCCCCGTGGCTGAGCTCGAATCCCCGCTGAGACCCGCTGAACCTCCAGTGTGGGTCTTGGCTCTTCCAGGGACCCAGGCTGGAGGTTCAGCGGGTCTCAGCGGGGATTCGAGCTCAGTCACGGGGATATGGGTCTTCCAGATTCTTGGTTATGAATCCTAACCACTGGAGAACCAGGGCTAGGGACTCAGGCCAGTGGTCCAGTGGGTCCAGCGTGGGTCTTGGCTCTTCCAGGAACCCAGGCTGGAGTTTCAGCGGGTCTAGCAGGGATCCAAGCTCAGTCACGGGGATATGGGTCTTCCAGATTCTTGGTTATGAATCCTAACCACTGGAGAACCAGGGCTAGGGACTCAGGCCAGTGGTCCAGTGGGTCCAGCGTGGGTCTTGGCTCTTCCAGGGACCCTTAGCCCCATGGCTGAGCCCGAATCCCAGCTAGTCACTGAATTCCAGATTTCAGTCTACACCATGGTTAGGATTTGTAAGTGAGAATCTGGAACCTAGACATGTGCTCCCACATTCACATCTACGACACTAGCATTAGCATTAGCTCCGAAATTAGAACAACACCAAAAGCACACTTTGAGACAGCAAAAACCAGCACAAATCAATCCAGCGTAATTATCACATGTCGTGGCAAGCGTGGAGGATAAAAACCACCCATTATTAATTGACTTACTGTCCTTTTGTGTCGCTCCAATAGCTAGCCTGTGCATTCCCAACGAGCCGTCGAGCACTTCCTTTGGGGGCAGGAAGTTGTCATAGATGAGCACGTGACCCATCAAAGTAAAATATTATATATAATAGTAATAGATGAGAATCTGGAAGAAACAATCTCCTTCCAAATTTCCATCTATTACCACTAGCATTAGCTGGCTAATTGGCCTCTGTTTAAAGTCCCAGGATATATGGTTCCTCCAGTAGATAGGGTTCATAAGCGAGAATCTGGAAGACCCATAGCCCCTTGGCTGAGCTCCAACCCCCACTAGACCCACTGGACCTCCTGCCTGGGTCCCTGGAAGAGCCCAGACACCCGCTGGACCCACTGGACCTCCGGACTGGGTCCCTGGAAGAACCCATAGCCCCATGGCTAAGCCTGAAACCCGGCCAGTCACCCGATTCCATATTTCAATCTATGACATGGTTAGGATTCATAACCGAGAATCTGGAAGACCCTTAGCCCCATGGCTGAGCCCGAATCCCCACTAGAACCCCAGCCTGAGTCCCTGATCCCGGTTCTCCAATGGTTAGGATTCATAACCGAGAATCTGGAAGACCCTTAGCCCCAGTAAAGAGACCCAATCCCCGCTAGTTCCCCAGCCTGAGTCCCCGGGCCTGGTTCTCCAGTGGTGGTAGCCTGAATCCCTGCCACACACCCCCCGGCCTGGCTCCCCGGCCTGGACCCCCGCAACCACCCCTGGTCTGGGTCCCTGGGCCTGGTTCTCCGGTGGTTGTTAGGAATGGTAACCGAGAATCTGGAAGACCCTTAGCCCCAGCAAAGAGCTCCAATCCCCGCTAGACCCTGGCCTGAGTCCCTGGCCCTGGTTCTCCAGTGGTTAGGATTCATAACCCAGAATCTGGAAGACCCTTAGCCCCATGGCTGAGCTCCAATCCCCGCTAGTTCCCCAACCTGGGTCCCGGGGCCTGGTTCTCCAGTGGTGGTACCCTGAATCACTGCCACATCCCCCCCGAACTGGCTCCCCGGCTCGTACCCCTGCCTGTGTCCCCGGGCCTGGTTCTCCAGTGGTTAGGATTTATAACCAAGAATCTGGAAGACCCTTAGCCCCATGGCTGAGCTCCAATCCCCGCTAGTTCCCCAGCCTGGGTCCCGGGGCCTGGTTCTCCAGTGGTGGTACCCTGAATCCCTGCCACACACCCCCCGAACTGGCTCCCCGGCTCGTACCCCTGCCTGTGTCCCCGGGCCTGGTTCTCCAGTGGTTAGGATTCATAACCAAGAATCTGGAAGACCCTTAGCCCCATGGCTGAGCTCCAATCCCCGCTAGTTCCCCAGCCTGGGTCCCGGGGCCTGGTTCTCCAGTGGTGGTACCCTGAATCACTGCCACATCCCCCCCGAACTGGCTCCCCGGCTCGTACCCCTGCCTGTGTCTCCGGGCCTGGTTCTCCAGTGGTTAGGATTCATAACCAAGAATCTGGAAGACCCTTAGCCCCATGGCTGAGCTCCAATCCCCGCTAGTTCCCCAGCCTGGGTCCCGGGGCCTGGTTCTCCAGTGGTGGTACCCTGAATCCCTGCCACACACCCCCCGAACTGGCTCCCCGGCTCGGACCCCTGCCTGTGTCCCCGGGCCTGGTTCTCCAGTGGTTAGGATTCATAACCAAGAATCTGGAAGACCCTTAGCCCCATGGCTGAGCTCCAATCCCCGCTGAGTTCCCCAGCCTGGGTCCCGGGGCCTGGTTCTCCAGTGGTGGTACCCTGAATCCCTGCCACACACCCCCCCGAACTGGCTCCCCGGCTCGGACCCCTGCCTGTGTCCCCGGGCCTGGTTCTCCAGTGGTTAGGATTCATAACCAAGAATCTGGAAGACCCTTAGCCCCATGGCTGAGCTCCAATCCCCGCTAGTTCCCCAGCCTGGGTCCCGGGGCCTGGTTCTCCAGTGGTGGTACCCTGAATCCCTGCCACACACCCCCCCGAACTGGCTCCCCGGCTCGGACCCCTGCCTGGGTCCCCGGGCCTGGTTCTCCAGTGGTTAGGATTCATAACCAAGAATCTGGAAGACCCTTAGCCCCATGGCTGAGCTCCAATCCCCGCTAGTTCCCCAGCCTGGGTCCCGGGGCCTGGTTCTCCAGTGGTGGTACCCTGAATCCCTGCCACACACCCCCCCGAACTGGCTCCCCGGCTCGGACCCCTGCCTGGGTCCCCAGGCCGGGTTCTCCAGTGGTTGTTAGGAATCGTAACTGAGAATCTGTAAGACCATTAGCCCCAGCAAAGAGCTCCAATCCCCGCTAGTTCCCCAGCCTGGGTCCCGGGGCCTGGTTCTCCAGTCGTGGTAGCCTGAATCCCTGCCACACACCCCCCCCGGACTGGCTTCCTGGCTCGGACCCCTGCCTGGACCCCCGCAACCACCCCTGGCCTGGGTCCCTGGTCCCGGTTCTCCAATGGTTAGGATTCATAACCGAGAATCTGGAAGACCCTTAGCCCCAGTAAAGAGACCCAATCCCCGCTAGTTCCCCAGCCTGAGTCCCCGGGCCTGGTTCTCCAGTGGTGGTAGCCTGAATCCCTGCCACACACTTCCCCGGCCTGGCTCCCCGGCCTGGACCCCCGCAACCACCCCTGGCCTGGGTTCCTGGCCCTGGTTCTCCAGTGGTTGTTAGGAATGGTAACCGAGAATCTGGAAGACCCTTAGCCCC
Source organism: Lagodon rhomboides (assembly GCA_039737535.1). NCBI lineage: Eukaryota > Metazoa > Chordata > Actinopteri > Spariformes > Sparidae > Lagodon > Lagodon rhomboides. Next base: position 25,488 of record CM077787.1, read on the forward strand.
AGCAAAGAGCTCCAATCCCCGCGAGTCCCCAGCCTGGGTCCTGAGGCCTGGTTCTCCAGTGGTGGCAGCCTGAATCCCTGCCACACACCCCCCCGGCCTGGCTCCCCGGCCTGGACCCCTGCCGGCGGGGGACCCTGGCCTTGACCCCCACAACCACCCCCGGCCTGGGTCCCTGGGCCTCGTTCTCCAGTGGTCCTTAGGAATGGTAACCGAGAATCTGGAAGACCATTAGCCCCAGCAAATAGCTCCAATCCCCGCTAGTGCCCCAGCCTGGGTCCTGGGGCCTGGTTCTCCAGTGGTGGTAGTCTGAATCCCTGCCACACACCCCCCCCCCGGACTGGCTTCCTGGCTCGGACCCCTGCCTGGACCCCCGCAACCACCCCTGGCCTGGGTCCCTGGTCCCGGTTCTCCAATGGTTAGGATTCATAACCGAGAATCTGGAAGACCCTTAGCCCCAGTAAAGAGACCCAATCCCCGCTAGTTCCCCAGCCTGAGTCCCCGGGCCTGGTTCTCCAGTGGTGGTAGCCTGAATCCCTGCCACACACTTCCCCGGCCTGGCTCCCCGGCCTGGACCCCCGCAACCACCCCTGGCCTGGGTTCCTGGCCCTGGTTCTCCAGTGGTTGTTAGGAATGGTAACCGAGAATCTGGAAGACCCTTAGCCCCAGCAAAGAGCTCCAATCCCCGCGAGTCCCCCAGCCTGGGTCCTGAGGCCTGGTTCTCCAGTGGTGGCAGCCTGAATCCCTGCCACACACCCCCCGGCCTGGCTCCCCGGCCTGGACCCCTGCCGGCGGGGGACCCTGGCCTTGACCCCCACAACCACCCCCGGCCTGGGTCCCTGGGCCTCGTTCTCCAGTGGTCCTTAGGAATGGTAACCGAGAATCTGGAAGACCATTAGCCCCAGCAAATAGCTCCAATCCCCGCTAGTGCCCCAGCCTGGGTCCTGGGGCCTGGTTCTCCAGTGGTGGTAGTCTGAATCCCTGCCACACATCCCCCCGGCCTGGCTCCCCGGCCTGGACCCCTGCCGGCGGGGGACCCTGGCCTTGACCCCCGCAACCACCCCCGGCCTGGGTCCCTGTGCCTGGTTCTCCAATGGTTGTTAGGAATGGTAACCGAGAATCTGGAAGACTTTTAGCCCCAGCAAAGAGCTCCAATCCCCGCTAGTTTCCCGGCCTGGGTCCCCGGCCTGGCTCCCCAGCCCGGACCCCTGCAAAGACCCCTCAAAACCCAACCCCACAAACATAATGCTAATAGATGAGAATCAGGAACCGTTCCACATTCACGCCTATTTCCATGCTCAACAGGTTAAGACTAGGATAGGCACCCACACCGGCGGGGACCCCCAGGGACCCCTTCTCGGCTCTCATCCACTCGCCCCCACCCCCCAAGCACCCGAATCCGACCCTGACCCACTCTTTCCCCCTCTCAGGGCCCCCTGACACACATGCACTCCCCTCCCGTCTTGCAGGAGACACACGGGCCCCTCCAAAGAGCCACGAGCGCAGGGACCCTCACGCCCGCCTCCACGCTGGCCCCGCACACCCCGACATGCTCCAACCCAATCCTTTGCCCTCTCTGAATGCCCACATAATACCTCTTCCACATTTACATCTATCTCGGGATTAGGGTTTATAAAAACTGGAAGGAAACCCTAACCATGGTAGGGGGAATCCCTAACTTATGCTTAGGGACCGTGGCACAGCCTAACCGCCCCCCCCCCCCCAAATTTGTAGATGAGAATCTGGAATTTTTCCACAATCCAACCTGTTTGAATGGGGAAAAGGTTAGGGCCCTGAACGTGGCCAAACGGCACCCCCCGGACCCCGCCGATCGCCCATTTTCTCGGCTGCCGTCCCCACTTGCCTGTCCCGACCTCCCCCCGACCCCAAAGGCAGGCATTGGGACCACATCTTATCCGCTCCGCCGTCCCGTTGGGAGGGGGCCGAGGGGGACAAAACGCTCCCGGATGGCCTCGACGGCCACTTAGCCATCCACCCAGCCAAAAAAAGCACGGGAAAAGGCCTCATTTTGAGGCTTTATTGCAAACTTCCAGATTCCCATTGGCAGCCATTTTAGCCGTGGTTAGGAAATATTCCAGAATTCCAGATTCTCATTTACTCATTTTTTTGTGGTCCTATACTGCCATCTAGTGGTCTTCCAAAATTCCAGATTCCAGAATGCCAGATTCATCACTAACAGATGGGAATCCGGTACTGCGTCCGGATTCCTATCTGTATGAATAACCGATCCCTAACCCTAACCCTAACCCTAACCCTAACCCTAACCCTGACATCGTTTTCTCTTCGCCTAACCCTAACACAATCACTTACCTTACCTTACACTTACCTCTATCTAACCTCTCCCTGTCCTCTTTTACTAACCTTAACCAACTCCTGGGGGCATGCCTAACCCTAACCAATGGACGTCCAGCTGAAAAATCACAAGTGTGCAACCAAAATTTGGCTACTTCAATATAGGTATCAAACGACTCCAAATGGCCTGAAACGTGCTCCTAGACATGTCCTGGAACAACTTTTTTCACAAAAACACTTGGTCAAATTTCACTTCATTTCTAGGGGGGGACTTTGACGGTCCATAACTCCAGAACCCTAATTCACACAGTCACGGTTCCGGTCTCTATCAACCCGGATCGGCCCCAGGAACACGTAGATACCACTCCCATCTCTCTACCTCACTCCTATCAAAAGTTAGTCCCAAAAGTCCCCAGTTTTTTGGGGACTTTCCGCAATATCTCCGGAACCGTAAGTCCCACATGCACGTGCCTGGGCTCTATCATCCTGGCTCGGCTAGACGAACACGTAGACACCAGAATCATCTCTCTACGACATTCCTATCCAAAGTTACTGAAAAAAGTCCCCAGTTTGAGTGGTTTTTACCCCCCTACCCTAACCCTAAAAAATAATTTCATCATGTACGTATATTTAAAAACAATTTCATATTTCATTATTTGATTCATAGTGAATTTCATGTGTATGTATCATGTTTATAGTGAATTTCATGTATATGTGTGGTGTAAATAGTTAAAAACATGCATTATTCCAAGGTGCGTGTACGTAACGGAATATTCCGTAGCCACAGATCAAAGCCAGGGGGCGGAGCTTTACCCAGGTATAAAAGGGAGGGGAGAAAGGGAGAGAGCTCATTTCTCCCTCAATCTTCGACCTGTCCACAGCTCCGGCACACCTGGACAGACAAAAAGAAGAACCGAGCACCCTCCTTTCCCTCCCCACCCTCAGTCCCCTACCCTAACCCTCTGCCTGAAACGCGATTCATCAAAGCTGGTAGTTTTATCTACAAGTTCAAGTTTAGAGGAGGCAGCAGCTACAGTGGAGAGGAGGTGATGGGACGAAACTGCTTCAATCAGGAAAGAAAATTTTCCCCTCACCTAACCCTAACCCCTAACCCGTCTGAAACATGGGGCATGCAGGGACAAATGAATATGCTCCTCATGAACGAGCAAATTCTGACTGAAGGGTTTGATGAAAACCTTTTTGAGCTGCCTATGGAGATGTCTACTAAAGATGGTGTCACTCGGTTACAACTGACTACCCGGGAGAATACGATTTCCAGCTGCGTTTTCAGAAGTCTGGAAGTGCCAAGTCGGTCACATTCCTCCTTTCTCCCTGGAGAGCAACAAAGACGACAAAGCAACCCCCGCTGTTAGGGGGAAACTATTAGCCAGTACATTGGAAATATTAGCAAATGAATATCTGTACTTTTGTAATGTTAAGTAAAGAATCAGAAATAAGATACGTTTTGTGTCTGGACTTTGTGTTAAGATTGAAATTCATGCTAATGCATTCTGATTTTTGTTTTAGAATGTAAGTAATCTGTGCTACCTCTATCTAACCTCTCCCTGTCCTCTTTTACTAACCTTAACCAACTCCTGGGGGCATGCCTAACCCTAACCAATGGACGTCCAGCTGAAAAATCACAAGTGTGCAACCAAAATTTGAGCTACTTCAATATAGGTATCAAACGACTCCAAATGGCCTGAAACGTGCTCCTAGACATGTCCTGGAACAACTTTTTTCACAAAAACACTTGGTCAAATTTCAACTCCGGACCAACTCCATTCATTTCTAGGGGGGGACTTTGGGGGTCATAACTCCGGAACCGTGCGTCCTAGACGCTTCAAACCAAGCTCCGTCTGCCATAATTCGACCCTTCTGAACACGCCACACTTGTCCCCGAGTCTCTACGACCTACGCTTCCCGAGATACACACATTTACAGACAAAAAAGGGGCGTATCTCCGGAACCGGAAGTCCTGCACACAAGTGGCTGCTACCAATGGAAAGCACGTGGCCACAAATGGGGGGGTAGGTCACACTTTCAACTCTCTACCACCTTCCTAGCAAAAGTTATTCAACATTATATAAAATATACACATATATAATTACCATAAGTCACTCCTAACCCTAACCCTAACCCTAACAACAATGCTTTTTAATTCCAGGTCACAGGCGGCCCAATTCGGCCTCCCAGCGGTGGGTGAAGCCAGTGCAGAAACTAGCTATACACCTGGGGCACCCCACACTCCCTTCCTTCTTCACCACCCCCCCAGTGAGCACACCAGGCAACTAGCCAAAAGCTACTTTAAGCTAATTCAGGCAATACATCACAACAACATTATTGATGTAGCCATAGCTAACCTGAAGCCACCAAAAGGCATGGCTAAACACGTAGCTAAGCTCACAGCCTTTATTAAACCCGCTTCCCCAACAGATGCAGTCAGACAGGCCCTAGCTGCAAACACACAGACCTGGATGGCTAACAACCTTAAAATTCTGGAGGGACACTATCTGGACATCACCATGTCCATTAGCAATAGCCTCCCCTTCGACAGTGTGGCCTTCCCCATAGCAGTGAACTGGGCCAAGAAACGCTTTAAAGCGAGGCTGCACCATACTGCTGTGGGGGAGGCCGAAGCCCTACTCCGATGTGGAGATGACACCACCTCTAATCCAGGCTCCACATTCGGCAGTCCCTCAGGGTCCCTGGCGGGGGATACCACCCCCCCGAGCTTGAACCTGGGGAACAGACAGGAGCCTCCATCTCCATCTGCAGCCGCAGTAACACAAGCGGCCCCCTCTGTCCTCCAGGTTCAACCTCACCTTTCCCCTTCAGAATACGGCTCCCTCTCACAATCTCCCCCCACTCACCCCTCTTTTTCTCCTCCTCCTCCTCCCCCCGACAGACACAGCCCAGAGCGAACAGTCCGCAAACGGACAAAAACGCCACCATCACCGCCCCCACCCTCAAACATGGGCTGTGTCATACCAATTATATCAATTCACCCACCTGACATCGCCTTCACAGACGATGGCTACTCCACCTCTGCAACTGCTGATCTCCCTATTACTTCCGCAGGTGGTGTGGCGGGACCGGGGACTGGCGTGAAACCCCAACCGGGGCAAACACTGGGCTCACAGACAATACAAATGACTGGGGATCAAATGATGAGACTGAGGTTTTTAAGGCACAACAATGCTAACCTCATGGTGAACACCACCTCCTCTGACCCCACCATTAAAAACATTTATGTTGAGCCCAGAAATCAGTTCTCCCCGGTCTCTCCACACACCCCCGGTGAGCGACAGGTTGCAGAGGTGAGATCAAAAAGATTAATACAACCGGCTAGGCTAACCTCAGCTCCCAACAAACACAGGGCCAAACCACATGGCCAAATGGCGGCTGGGGGTCAAAAAGCCCAACCAGCCTCCAGGGGCTTTCAACCCACAGAGCCACAGACCCGTGGACCACGGACGGGAGACCAGCAAGGACGACAGGAGAGGTTGCGGCACACAAGGCCAACCACCTAGGTGCCCAGACCTCATGGAAACCTGAACTCAAAGAGAGAACAAAAATGTCAATTTCATGATCATCATGTCTTCACTCACTGCAATAAAGTCTTTGGTCTACAACTGTATATGCTTGTGTGTTTGCCTCTGAACTCATGCATTGTCTCACCACAACTCTTTAAATTTCACAAAAAAAAAAAAAAAAAAAAAAAAAAATTGAAGTTACTTACCTGTCCTTACCACCAGGACTCCAGTCAAGGGGACATTTACTTACCTGCACCAGCAGAGGTCCTCCTTTATACTTACCATGTACCTTCATTTCTCCAATCTGCTCCTCAAAGGCATTCCAGCCGGACCTGCAGATAGAAAAACAAAAAAATCAAAAAAACAAAATCATGTACAGATGTTGTGGTGCGACAATGTATGTTTATTTGTAACCGCAAAGTGTTTATTGGCTGAACATCTCAACACAACTCCACAGATAGACTATTGGTAAACTGCAATACACACCGGGAGTGGGACAGCGATATTGGGCAGACCCCTGTTGCCAGTGCACCCAAGTCCAAACGGACCAACTAAAAATCATCAGCCCCTAACCTAACCCTAACCCTATATATAATTACCATAAGTCACTCCTAATCCTAACCCCCTAACCCTAACCCAAAGTTATTGGCAAAAGTCCCAGATTTGAGTGGTTTTTACCCCCCTACCCTAACCCTAACCCTAAAAATAAAAACATTCATACGATGTATTTCTTTATTTCATTCATTTCATCATCATTTTTTTCATATATTATTAAAAACATAAAAATCTTTATTTCATTCGTATACCTACCTTAAAAATACTACAAATATAAATATAAAACACTATAATTAAATAAATACACCATGGCGATAAGAAAAACTCATGGAGGACGGATGGAGAGAGGTAAGATATGGGCGAAGACGGCAGCGCTTTCGCGAGCCCAGCTGGGAACGTGTTAGAGAGGTGTCGTGGGGGAATGACCGAGCACGTCCCGTGCCATATCAGACACAGGCTGAGTTCCCCTATCCTATCCCTACCCACAATGATGGGAAGCCATGAGGGAGGACGGAGGGTGGTCCGTAGACGCCATCGCATACATCCCACTTCTTGGGGCAGAGGTGGCGAGTACAAACGGGGGAAGGACCATGCATCTCCTGTCCCCTCTAGGGGGCAGGCTCAGACAATTCAGCCTCCCAGTACCTGTCTGCTGCTGCAGCAGACATCTGGGCAAATGAAGCCTGAATGGCTTCCCTCTTCTTAACAGTTTCCCTCAGTGCCAGGTGACATCAACTTTGTTGTTAGATTACTGTAAGAACTGGCAACAATGACTTTCTGACAGCAGCTACTTGCAGGTGCCTCTAAAATGGAAGCTTTGAAAATCCTCCACTCAGATTCTACATCTCCAACCTCAACTGAGATGCACGAGAAATTCTTCTGATGGTGGAATTTAAGAGTTTTGGGTTTGCCAAGTCTGTCTGATATGCGTCCACCCTGGGAAACTCCGGACGGGATTCTAATTTACACATAAAGACAGTTTAATTAACAAAATTGGTTTACAGTTACATATTTTAACAATTAATATTTTAGCTATTTAAACTAAGCAGATTATTAAATTCTCCATGATACATTACAATCCATTAATTTGTCCATTAATTAATCTTGAATTAGAAACATTGTTTTATAAACTTGAACATGAATGAACATACTTGATTTGAAAGTATTTCTCAGAAATCCAACCAAACATGTCCATTTACAATTAACTAAATCTGGTGATTTCGGTACAAAACCTGAATACTGAAGAGGAACAACTTTGAATCTAATTAATTATCAACTAAAATGTTTCCGAAACTTGAATGTAAATCAGAAGAATCAAAACACTTTACATTAAAAACCATGAGCTAAAAGAAGCGGAAAAACTGTGGTGCTGCAGAGACAAAAAATAAAATCTTTTGAAACAATGGAGACATTATCTAATTTATTTCTTACAGGACGTTCAGATGTTTCTCTGTACACAACACAATGTATTTACACTGAGCGCCCTGCAGGGTGCGTATGTACAAACAGACAGTATCAGATTAAATAATCCAAAAAATACACAGGATGGTTCAGAGAGAATCTAACAACAGAGGACAAAGGCACTCACTCACAAAAACATCTGAAAACAAGAATAGGAATGCAGCAGACTACAGAGGGGAGCTAACAAACGTTAGCAAGTTAATTGTTGGACTTAAATTTATACACAATTTAACCCACTTTGACATCATGACACTTTCAGGATGAACCACTGAAAGAAAGAAAGAAACCACCAATATCATGATCAATCTATACACTGGGTAGGGAAAATGTTATCCGAATTCATCAACTTTGGGGTTTAGATTATAAATCTTATGTGGTGACTAAGGTTATTAACTTGATCCACAGTGAGTGGAAAGTTTAACTGAACTTACATGAACAAGATGTCATGTGATATATGAATAAAGTTAACTTTACATGATGTGTGCAAAGACATAGGTTAACCCTAACCCTTCCCTCTGAAGATAGAATACAAGATAGAATATTAGAAATATCATTATAAGAGTATTTAAAGGTTTTGGAGAATATTTTATAAATATTTTAGCTTTGAATTGCTGCTAGTTTGATATTTTTATAAACTCAACATTAACACATTTAGAGCGTGACTGTGTTTGAATATTTAATCACAGTATCTTCTGACATGATGTGAACATGACCTACAGACAAAAAAAGAAACAGACACATACAGTGAACAGAATGACTTCATCAGACTGAGCTGCAACATCTGACACATTGATAACTGATTAATTTATTAACACTGACAACAGTCTGACATATTTCCATGTTAAATGATTAAACTTGTTTTTCTGTAAGTCTCCCAGTTTAATGAACACAGTGACAGTTGAGACAGTGAAGGCAGCGTGTTGAGTTCACTGCTCATGTGTGATCGACGGGACATTTAAGGCAGAAACTGTGATCAATCATGTAAACTCTTAACTTCCTGTTTGCTTCGCTGCTGATTATCAATCACAGAGTTTCTTAGCAGAAGTTGACCACCTGCAGTCATATGATGAAAATTGATGATCTGTTCAGGTGTAAATTATCTGGTATCTGATAACTGACACGAGCTGTGACAGGATCTATTCTCAATCGATTAGATGTAAAAACGATGTGACATCATTTAACTGCCAAAAACTCAAAAACATTTCATCTGTGATGACGTTTGATCTGATAAGAAGATTCCTCAGTCGTCTCAGCTGAAGTTATTAAGGCTCAGAGTGTGAAAATAAAACATTCAAAACAAACAGTTCAGAGTTTATCTGATAAATAAAACATGAAGGAATTTTTGTGAGACTGAATGTGTTCAGTTTGTTTGGTCCCTAAAACAGACGGACAGACAAACGGACAGACAAACGGACAGACAGACAGGAAACATCAGACAGGAAATGCAGCTCCGTTACGCCGCTGCAAAGTCTTCGTCAGACGGTCTGATGTGTTCAGGATTGTCTCTCCAAGCAACATCACTTCCCGTTTTACTACTGAACTCTAAACATCAACAGAAGAAATAAATATGTGTTTTAATAGAAAACTGAGTCCGTCAGTCTGATCTGAACTCACAGTGTCTGTCCCTAAACTGTCTCCACTGGGAGTCATTAATGTCTTCTTTAGGAAGATAGATGAGTTCTGAACATGTTCCTGTGAAAATTTAAAGGGTTATGTTACATCCTGGTACATCAAGTTGGGGACAAGAGGGGGTTCTGATTGGTTGGCTGCTCAGGTGAGCTTTGGTTAGACAGTTAGGCCTCTGACCCCAGTCTTGTAACTCGAGCTGGTTCAGTCCAACAAAACCTGAACCAAAGGAAAGAGCCTTCTAAAGGCCCGATCAGGCTCAGATCTGGTTGCATGCGAGTCTGGCTACTACCTAAGTCTCTGCTGCTGTCGAGGGTTTCAGGAACAGCTGATTCCTGATCCTCATCAGACCTGGTGGACAAGTTCATCGTCGGCTGAAGAAGAACTGTTTACTGTCGGATCTGAACCATAAAATAACAACAGGACAAAAAAATTCTGCTGACAGGATTTTTATCAGTGAGCTCATCCAATCAGATAGCATATTTCTGTCTCGTCTGTCGGTCATCTTGTCCCTGTAATCTCAGCCCAGTGTGTTTACGGCTCTGGTGCAGCCCTTCATGTTTGCCTCCGAATCCTGATCATCTGATTGGTCAGTGGGTGAGATGACAAGGCACTAATGGATCTTCTGATTGGTTATTTCTGAATGTGTAGTGTGCGTCACCAAGCTGAGCAGAGACAGAATGAGTCAGGGTCCTGGTTCAGTCACAGTGTTGGAGTTCAGACACGCTGGTTCGAGGTCAGAGGTCAGTTGAGGTGGTCGATGGTAGCAGAGGTAGGAGGAGAGCTGACGGCTGGAAGAAAAACAGAAGTCATGCATCATGCCCTAAACCAATATTGATGAGGACTTTATTGATCTGATCAGAAAGACCTCATCATGTGACTTGAACTGTTCATGTAAACATCAGTCAGTCAAACAGGAAGTCAGTTAAATCAATACATGATCAATAAGGCAATCAGCTCTGCTGTTCATTAGTGTACTTACTGAAAATATAAGTTTACAGTTTAAAACCTAAAAATAATTGATCAATATCAGATTTCACAGAGATGATTATTGATTATTATTTATTGATCATAAATAGTGATCACCTGTGTGCGGTCAGGCCTCGCTGGCGCTGCTGTTCCTGTTGAGCTCTCGGATGCCCTGAAGGATCCTCTTCATGTGACCCACCTTCGTCACGCCAAGGTCCTGGAGACACACACGCACACACATTAATAACAGAAGGTGTGTAACAACTCAATGAAAATGAAACACCCTTCATGCAGTTAATCCTCCATGCAGCCACCAGTGATTCTGTTAGCAGTTAGCAGTTAGCAGTTAGCGATCTGAGCTAGCAGCGGTACCTTCAGGTCCCTCCTCTCTAGGTGGATAAGTTCAGCTCCCCGGACGTCGTGTCCAATAAAAATGTCCTTATATTCAGTGAGACAGAGAAAGTCCAGCCACGCTCCTACCTCCTCCGTCCCCCACTGGTGAACTGAGACACCAACAGGAAGTGCATCAGAAAGACAGGACACACCCCAACACAGAAAAAATGCTGACATCACAAGAGAGAGAGAGACACAGAGAAAGAGACAAAGAGAGACAGAGATACTGAGAGAGAGAGAGACACAGAGAGACACAGAGAGCGAGAAAGTGAGAGAGACAGAGAAAGAGACAGATAGAAAGAAAGAGCGAGAGACAGAGAGAGAGACAGATAGAAAGAAAGAGGGAGAGAGATACTGAGAGAGAGAGACAGAGAAAGACACAGAGAGCTCACCTGGCATTGAGAGAGTAGCACAGGTCTCTTTGTTCTTGTTGTTTTTGTCCTTCTTGAATTTCGGGACGAGACGGAACTTTGCGCTTCGACTTCGCTTCGAGTAATCTGTCAGAGGACCCTGGTGACAGACAGGTAGACAGACAGGTAAACAGACGAGATGGAGAGGTGGACACAGATGGTATCCAATAGCAGACATTAGTTTATGATGAGTTCACAGAGTTATAGTAACAGTTATAACTTCACCACCCGTCACCCAGATGACAGTGTAACTGTCTGTTTTCATAACTGCAGTGGAGACAGATGCTTCATTGAATCTGTAATTTCCTTAAGCCTGGTGTCCTGGTTCAGCAACCTACCCCTAAGAAATAAAAACTCACTGAATCAGATTGTGAGGTGGGCCAGTAGGTTAATTGGAGAGCCACAGCTGAACCTACAAACCCTTCACACTGGGCAGCTACAGAGGCTGGTTGGGTCCATCCTAGAAGATGGATCCCACCCACTACATGGTGAATTCCAGCCCCTCCCATCAGGCCGGTTTAAAATGCCTGCAGGTAACACCAAAAGGTACAGAGGTAGTTTTGTTCCTTCAGCTATTAAGACCCTGAACAACACTTAGGCTATTTGTAGACTGCGCACTAATCTTTTTAAATTATGCACAGCCTTCCTAATCTATTTATTCAAATATTTATTGACCCAGCTTTTTTGTATTTTTTTTTTTTTAAATTGTATTTTCTTTTTTGTATTGATATGGTGGTTTTTACTCTGTATTTTATCAACGGTATTTTGATAGTACTATTGTGCAATTATTATCTATTTCTCTACGCCTGGAGTGCTTGCTGTTGTTGTTACTGTTATGTCATTGTCTTCTGTCAATGTTGTCAATGTTGTCTGTGTGTAATGTGTGTATGCAGCCCACTCTTTCTACCTGCAACCAAATCTACCCTTGGGTACAAATAAAGTTACGTTAACCTTAAACTGAAGGATCAAATAACAGTGTATTTTTCATAAAATTAAGATATCTGTGTTATCTCAGTCACATGCAGTTCATGCTGTCTGCTGTTACAGAAAAGAGATGGATGATGTTGTTCTATCACTTCTGTTTGAGACATTAAGCTGTGTTTGAGTTATTGACATGTATTGATCATTATTAGACGTGTTCTCAGCACCAGCAGCTGTTGAGGCAGCTGCCTCAGCATTCGATGTGATGAGGTCCGAGTAATCAGGATTTACATTCATTAACATGTGTTTATATTTTCATCTACTGGATACTGGCAGAAGTTATGTTTGCATGTGAAGTATTAAAGAGTTCACAGCTTTCATCAGTTGTGTCTTAGAGTTCTGCTGGAGGACCAGATGTGGCCAAACACTAGCCCCATTCACACTGCCATTTGAGTGCAGGGATCGTGGGCCAATTCTCCGCCTGCTCCTCTGTGTGAAAGTCTCAGAGGCAACGAGGGGTGAAATTTCACTCCGGCACTGATCCACCTCTGGAGGTAGTATCAGAGGCACAGCATTGGCAAACCAACCCTGTGTAAATCGATAAGTCGGTGGCGCAGAGCAAGAGCGTGTCGGTCTGACAGTCTGATAACTACACAGCTCCTTCACTCAACTAAATAAATACAAATGTCCCGCAAAGCAACGTTACAGGACCAAACAACAGTAACGTAGCAACTGGAACTGTCTTTGGCAACTTATGAGGAAAACAATACAGCAGATATACGTGGAGAAGCGTCTGTCCTCCTGTCTGTCCTCCTGTCTGTCCTACCGACTGTCACATTTCTGCCTGAAAAATAGCGTCTTTCACCGGCAAAAAACTTTAACTCACCAAGTGCTTGTGTTGTTGTAGTTACTGTTGTCACAGTGAAGGTCAGCCCTCCAGACCGAGACTTCACTGACAGAGTCAGACAGCGTCCAATTTACTGATGGTGATTATTAGAGCCCGAGCAGGGAGACCTGCGAGGTCCCTATTGTTTTTGTAGTGACGACTTTTTTTGTCCCAAATGATCGCATTTTTCACTGCCTGAACATACCCCAAAACTCACCAGACATGGAATATAGGTCACACCTGGCGAAAAATTTCATAATCTATAGTCATCCTGAATTTCAGCCACTCCCATATAGTTTATCACACATTCAAAAATATCCACGCCTTTCCTGAATTGTGCTGAATCTCGTGATATAGGCCACGCCCATTTCCGCCTACCGTTTTTTTCCGCTAATTCGTGAAATGTCGCAAACCTACTTTTTCAAACTCCTCCCAGGCAATTTCACCAATTTGCATCAAACTTTGCTGACAGCATCTGTGGACCCTCCTGACAAAAAGTTATCAAAAGAATTATGATGTTCCAAAAAATACTCAAGTTATTAAATAACAACTTTCTGTACATTTTGCTCAAAACATGAAGTGTTGTATATCTCCACATTGGTGTGTCCGAATGACATGAAACTCAGGCGAATACTTCCCCATGATACGAGTCCCTAAGAATCTGTGCAAAATTCTGTGAAACTTGCCCTCAAGGGGGCAGTTTTATCGCAAAATAACCAAAGAAACGCTTCGCTGGCATGTTTCACCGATATGTACGAAAATCAATGAGCATGTATAAAATGACAAAATTCATTAATTTAATCAGTAATTTAGAGCGAAAAATGTAACTTTGTCACTTTCCAGGATGTTTGGTGGGTCAGGATCTCAATCACTTTATTCACATTATAACAGCATCCATATAATTATAAACAGTCAGCAGGTTCATGTTTAGATTGACAGGAGGACACCTTGAAAAAACACACAGGCGCCATCGTCATGACATGTACCGTCACGCCTCTTTAGGAGCCGCAGCGCCGGCTTTATGTGTGAATTACACAGCGGTTCGTCTTCACACCGGAGCTGCTTGGCTCTGTGTGAACAAACAACAGCGGAGAATTGGGGAACCACCACTGCAGCAATAATGCGGCGACTCTGTGTGAAAAGAGCTACTGACACAAAGTCTGCTCTTTTATGCTCTGAAATATTCCACGTTGTTTCCTTGACCAGGATGCTACATTTAAGGATTGCAGGTTATTCTGGAATGTTGCAAAATTACTGTCTGTTAACATTATGCAGGTAAATAAGGACTACAGACTGACAGTGTAACTAAGAATACCACCAATACCACCTGTACTTGCAGTACTTATAGAAGCAGTATTTGGTGGTTTACCTCATGGTCCAAGGGGTCGATGACGGGACACAACCAGGGAATGTCAGCCAGCCGTCGGAGCTGCTGGGCCACAGAACTCAGAGCTGCATTCAACTGTTCCTGCTGAGGTGGATCCAGCTGCTGTATGTGCACAAACACACACACACACACACACACACACACACGGATATGTGGACTTTAGTGCTTGAAGATGTCTCAGTTATTAACCTCTGTTTCAATTTGATGGTTTGACCAAGATGAAGAGCAGGGTTTAGCTGCTCTCAGGTCGGTTTCACTTCGGAACACAAGCAGCATTACATGAATGTTGTGGTCAGGACAGAAGAAAAGACGAACACAAGAAGAGAGGATACAAGGACAGAAGGACAAAAGTAGAACAAGGGAGATAGTTACCATGGACATCTTCCCAGCCAGCAGCAGCTCAGTCTCACTGAGTAAGGCTTTGACATTTACCACCATCTGAAGGACAACGCTGCAGCTCAGAGCCTGGAGAGACACACAGGAAGAGAGACAGGTAGGGAGAGAGACAAGTACAAAGGGATATAGGAAGTGGGGAGACAAAACAAGAGACAGGGTTCATTGTTTGATTCCTATGAATAAAATTAAATTTTAAAATTCACTCTGAAAATCGTGAAAAACTTCAAGTGACATTCACATTCTACATAATCAACATTTATGGTGAGGACAGCAAAGACCAGGTAAAGAAAGCTACCATTAGGAAAAGGACAGCATCAAACAAGAAAGGACAGGCGAGACCAGAAACGGACAGCAGTGACCATGAAGGGAAAGCAGCAACTAGGAAAGGATAGCAGTGTATAAGATAGCACAGGTAAGCCCAGAAAAGGACATGTGAGGAGAGGATGGGAGAGACCAGAAAAAGACAGCAGAGACACAGGCAGGACAGTAGAGACACAGGCAGGACAGCAGAGACACAGGCAGGACAGCAGAGACACAGGCAGGACAGCAGAGACACAGGCAGGACAGCAGAGACACAGGCAGGACAGCAGAGACACAGGCAGGACAGCAGAGACACAGGCAGGACAGCAGAGACTACGACAACACAGCAGGGACCAGTAGTATGTTTCGTACCCCTGAGCTCTTGGAGTTGGCGTAGACCACGTCCATGGCCTTTGAGCTGGCATTGACAGCGTGGGCCAGTTCCTGTTCCAGACTGTGGTGAGACTGAGCGACTTCACGGATACTTAAACACAAAAACATCAACAGGAAGTGACCTCAATATGTTACAATGACCACACACGTCTACATGACAGAGCTGTATTTCATATACAATATGCTTTCTGTAATAATTGTCATTTCAGGGTTTGGATTGTATTTACTTTTACAGATGCAACATCACCACAGTGTTAAGGTATAAAATAAATTATATGTGAAAAATAATCCTTGATTAAAGCTACAAGCAGCGATGAACGGGCCATCGCTCTATGCACATCGGGCTGCGGCGCCGTCGGAGGGCGCGCTCACCTGTTACCTGCATGTCATCTTGTAGTGTATGACGTGGAGAAAACAACCTGTAAATGTCAAGTGAATTGGGTGATGTTTGTCTGACTTCCTGTGTCCAGTAGGTGGCGCTATGGATATGACACAGTAATGATGCATAGACTTATTCAGGGTGACGCCCTCTACATGTGTCAGCAATTTGGTGTCGATGGGAAATTGTATGTTAAAGTTATAAGGACTTGATGCATCATGGTGAAGCATCCAAATGGAGCTCAACACCACACCCACTACGTATGACGTAGGCGAAGGTTTTTGATAACTTTTCATCTTCAAGGTCTGAGGATGATACTGACTGAATGTGAAGACTGTGGTGTTAAATGTGTAGGAGGAGTTTGTCAAAGTACGAGGCATGGAAATGCATCAAAATGGCGGCGAAAATCAAAATGGCGGACTTCCTGTTGGAGTGACGGTTTTGGTCGATGGACCTTTTTTGTGCGTCTGGTCATGATACATATGCATGCTGAATTTCGTAAATGTATGTGCATGTATGAGTCAGGGATTCCAGCAGGGGGCGCTACAGTCCCCTGGCACCACCAAACCCAATAACGGTGAATTATCATATTTTTCACCAGATGTGACGTATAATCCAAGTTTGGTGAGTTTTGGTTATTCAGGCCTCCAAAATTGCGCTTTAAGTGGCAGAAAAATAATCTGGACAGATTCAATGGGTCTTCGCACTGGTCACTGTGTCCACTAAGTCAGCGGGGAAGGAGAAGGGGAGCACTTATAACATGTGGCTACCCAAACTGGACTTTTGTCAGAACCTCTAAAAGATCCAGAGCAGACGAGAAAACGTAACAACATTGTCATTCCTTATGTCGCAAGAACATCTGAGGAACTCATAAAATCATAAATATCATATCCCAACACGCTGAGGCAGACAAAACACTCCGGAATAAACAGAGTAACGTGGTTCATGATGTTCAATGCAGCAGGACTGCACAGATTTGTACATTGGGGAGACAAAACAACCTCTGCAGAAACAAATGGCACAACACAGGAGGTCCAACTCCTCAGGTCAACACTGCTGTCAACTTACAAGTGAAGGAGAAAAATCATTCCTTTGAGGATAACAATGATAAAAGTCTTGTCCAGGGAAGACAGATGTTTGAAAGAGGAGTAAAATCTTCCAAGACAGCTTAACAACCAATCACACCTGGGCTCACTTAGCCTTAGCAATCCACACACAGGCCGTTTTAATCAACAACCCACAAGTGGCGCTAACGACTCTGAAACTCAGAGCTCACACGTGTCCTTAATGACTCTGTAAGGACACTCCCACACAGAGTTTAAAATCCTGTGACTCCCCTACAGTTGGTTAGAACTAAAGAAGCTTGAATGAGAGGTGAAACGTCTTCAACAAACTGAAACAACGTTAGCTGAAATAGTTGCAAATTAATTTTCTGTTCATTTACTAATCAATTAATTAATTCCTCACTGCAGCTCTAATTTGTTAAGAATTATGAGTCAGCATGAAATGATCAGTGGGTGCTGACTCCCACCTACTCCTGTGATCAATGAACAGTTCAATTTATACAAAGTGAAACATATTACAATAACTTCTTTCTGTGATGATAAAAATGTGTCTTTTATCAGGATGATTAAATAACATTATTGAACAGTGTTACCTGTGTATGAGAGTTCCTGCTGCCTGACCAAACTCACTGACGAGTGACGCCTCTTCCTCAGCGACAATCTCTGGTTGTGAGGACAGGGGGGGCTGAGGGGCCTGAGGTGGCGGGGTCCGCGGAAACTCACACTTCTGTTTGTCCTCCCACGATTTCAGGGTGCTCTCAAATGCCTGGAACGAACACACACACACACACACACACACACACACACACTGAAACACATTGTTGTGCACGATGTCCCCTTCTTTATATCAATAATGGTGGACTATGTATTAGGAAGGGTTAGGGTGGTATCAGACTGAGTGCACCAAGGGGGGATTGAGTGTATGCTTGACTCACCCGGTCCCTGGTCAGTGTCTGCGTTCGGTTCTTGTGAATGATCTTGATGTAACCTGGAGGCTGGACCCACGCCTCCCCATCCACCTGCACTGGGACACCTTCATCACCCAGGATAGTGATCTTCACCGTCCGACACTGAAATAGACAGACAGGTAAGACAGAGAGAGAGATATGATACGACTGAAACACAAACATACAAAATACCAAGTTGTCAATGATATTGTCAGAAACAAACAAGAGCATAGACTGTAATGCTGTATTATTGATAAAAAGACAAAAATGTACATTACTGATCATCATAAATAAGTACAAGCTTTGTACATTGTACATCTTTGGGAGAGAGACAGAGAGAGAGAGAGACAGAGAGAGAGAGAGAGAGAGAGAGAGACAGAGAGAGAGAGAGAGACAGAGAGAGAGACAGAGAGACAGAGAGAGAGAGAGAGAGAGAGAGACAGAGAGAGAGAGGGAGAGCGAGAGAGGACAGAGAGACAGGTCAGACAGACAGGTGTACCTGAGCGATGCGGTGGTGCTGCAGGTTGATGACTCTGGAAACGGCCATCTGCATGCTGCCGAAGACCGCCACTACCTCCAGGATCTTATCATCAAAGGACGGAGCCGTGAAGGTCTGAGAGACAGACGGACAGACGAACAGTTAGAATGACAGACAGACAGGCTGACAGAGAGGCAGACAGACAGGTTAAGTTCTCACGTCGTCCTCTTTGGTTCCTCCCCAGAAGTTGGTTCCTCCTGCGTAACTGGGGATGTTAAGCACAGCGATGCCTTGCAGACTGGGCAGAGGGATGGGCCTCCCATCACACTGATGACAAATCACAGTTCAGATTCACTTATTCCATGTTTGTGACCTCTCACTGGTCTAAAACCAGCAGAACCAATTTGCTGTGTCTCACCTCCAGCAGGACCCTCTGCTCCAGCTTCTTGTAGGTTCTGTGCAGCAGCTCTTTGGTTCCCAGAACACCGTACCACATCATGTTCTTAGTCCGACTCCTGAACAAACAACAATAGTTGATTATTTTATAGATTTCTTGATTCAAATCAAACTACAGCTGTGACATCAAATAAATATCAGTTACTCCTTGAGGGAAGTTTGATCTTAAGACGTTTCAAAGAATTCTTTGTGAAAGAACTGTGTGTGCTGTTAATTTGTTTAAGTGTTTGCAGATCTACGCTCTCACAAGGCCCAGACAGACGTCAGTGTTCAGTAAAGGTTGAACAATAAAGTAGTGAAGTTTTGTTTTGTACCTGCACTTCTCTGGATGTTCGTCTCTCTTGTTATTGAAGTCCAGAGAGATTTTAGCATCCAATCCGATTCCAAAGTAGTTGTTCATGACACACTTCTCAGTATAGCAGTCCCTGAACGAACACACACACACACACACACACACACACACACACACACATTAAACCTCTTTAAACTGAAGCTGTCATGTTTAACGATGTCAGATCACGGACAGACTTACATGTTGTCAGGGTCACAGCTGAATGGGTCGGCATTCACCAACAGGCGACTAATGACTGCACTGCTGGAGAGAGAACCTGAGATACCCCTGAGACCTACACACACACACACACACACACACACACACACACACACACACACCCATCAGAATGCTGTCATGATGACAAAATAAACTTCCCATTTGACATCACACCTTCTTACCTGGATAGAGGATCTTTGTGTTGAGCATGGGCATGTTTTCCCTACTTCCTGTCTGGACAGGAAGTGATGCAGAGCTGCCAAGTGACAGGCTGCCTTTACTGATCAGCTTCTCGCAGGGCGTCTTACTGACTGTAAACACAGACAGACAGACAGGTAGATTTGTAGGTGGTCTGAATTAAGGCCTCTACTGTCCTAGTCCCTGTTGTCCTGTCCTAGTCCCTACTGTCCTGTCCTAGTCCCTACTGTCCTGTCCTAGTCCCTACTGTCCTGTCCCATCCTCTTCCTCATCATGCATGTTCCTGCTCGTGAATTCATTATCATGCCTGGACATTGTGTCATGTCGTGATTCCATGGTTTGCACTGCGTGACGTATATTCATCATCAACATATTGTCATGTCGTGATCATGATTGGTGTCCTGATCATGCCTTGCATGTTTCGCTGAATCGCAGTACACCTTCATATTCCTGATACATCTACGTGTCGTTAATCGTGTTTTGCGTGTCCTGATAACGTGTCATATCCTCAATTCATCCTGTCATGTCCGTGATACAGCGCTGTCATGTCGTAAAATATCATGTCGTGTCATATCGTCAATACATGCCTTGTTCGCGTGTAAGGTTAATCAGCTTATGTGCATATCGTTGATACATTATGTCCTGGATCATTATGTAGTGTAGCAATCAGCTATATCGTGGTAAACGTTTGTGTCCTATCGCATCATCCTGTTTGCGTATTGGTCGATCGTTTGTCTGTCATATACGTAAACATGTTGTCATGTGCGTTGATTCAGCTCATTGTCATATTCATCAATCATGGTATTCATATTGGTCAATTCATTATATTATTCGTGTAAGCGATCATATTGCTCACATCATAAACGCGTTTCTGTCGTGCTGGCCTCAGTAAGCTTTGTCATCACTGGATTTAGTGCATTGTTCATTGTACAGCGTCGGTAACCTATGTTCGTGTAGATTCATCATTCGTGTCTTAACCTGATTTGGCTCTTTGTCATTTGTGGTCGATTCGTTTGATATATTGCATGCTCATAGTTGCATATTCTGCCTGTGGCGGTAATAGGCTATGTTCTATTCCATTTAATTCATTATATTCATCATGGTCAACAGCTTGTCACTGTCGTAATCATCATTGTCATTGTGCAGTAATCATCTATTGTCATATACTAACCAAATACAGTGTTGCATCATCAATATCCTTATGTAGTGACTGATTAGGTTATGTCGTGTCGTAAATCCATTCGTGTCATATAACTGAATTCGCACTGTGTTCTGTCATAAATCACTTATATTCCTATCGTTCAAACGCCACTCTGTCATATATCACATTGATACATCCCTGTCCATGTCCATTCATACATATATTAGTGTATTCGTGATCCATCTGTCATGTCATCAATTTCCGTATATTAGTGTAGCATCCACTTTATGCATATCAATTCCCTGCTGTCCTGTCCTCGTCCCTGCTGTCCTGTCCTAGTCCCTGCTGTCCTGTCCTACGTCCCTTCTGTCCTGTCCTAGTCCCTGTTGTCCTGTCCTAGTCCCTTCTGTCCTGTCCTAGTCCCTTCTGTCCTGTCCTAGTCCCTGCTGTCCTGTCCTCGTCCCTTCTGTCCTGTCCTAGTCCCTTCTGTCCTGTCCTCGTCCCTGCTGTTCTGTCCTCGTTCCTGTTTGTACATTACTGAAGCAGTTCATTGTGGTGTACTTATCACCCACTACACACTACAATGCTGTACTGAGTTCTCTCCCCAGACAGCTTAACAACAATTCACACTTGGGCTCACCTGGTCGTAGCAACCCACATGAAGGCCGGTTTGGCCAGCGACCCTCAAGTGGCCCTAATGACTCTGAAACTCAGAGCTCACACGTGTCCTTAACGACTCTGTAAGGACACTCCCACACAGAGTGTAAAGGCCAGCCAACTCCTCTCCAGTTAGTTAGAACTGAAGAAGCCTCTTTTATGAGAGGTGAGATGTCTTCGAGAAACTGAAACACGTCCAGTTGCCTACAATACAGCACCTAGATTAATGAAGCAGAACCGTCTAAAGGAAAGTTTGAGCTTACAGTGTAAGCTCAAAGTACACAGCTTGTATTTCAAATTTTACGGTGCTGTACAGGAATCCGTCTCAACTTGTGTGGACTTAAAATTATATACCAGTTTTAAAATTGTGCTGATAGGCCAAGTAAAACCAGACTTAAACAATAGTTGTATATGACTTTGTAAATTTCAAAAACTACAACTAATTCACAAATTTAGCAAACAACAATTTATATTTGCATTCTAAGTTCTAATAATGTTCGTTTAAACATGTTTGTGGTTTTCACAGTAAAAAATCAAACTTTTTCCTACTCAGATTTCATGTTTTTTTTGTGATTTTAGGTCCAATGTGTTAATACAGTATGTCAAAATGAGGTCAGGTCAGGTCACACATGCGAGGTTACCCTAACCCTAACCCGCTGACAAAAATGACACCAAACAGGGCAGGGTAAATAGTTTTTAAGGTGAAATATAAACGTAAAATCAGAAGTAGTCAAAAACGGCCAACTATACCATTGACCCAAGGGAGTTAAAAGTGGCATTACTTTTATTGACATAAGCAGTATGTCACATTTCTGTTTCATGATTTGGTTTTGTTAGGTCACTTCCTGTTTTATTTTGTAGTCCTTGTGTGCTATGTCATGTCCACTTCCTGTTGCTGTTCTCTTTCCCTCTTGTTTGATTGTCTGCACCTGCCCTCTTGTGTTTCACCTGTGTCTTGTTTCCTCGTTTGTCTCTTGGTATTTAAGTCCTGGTTTTTGTTCAGTCTTTGTTGGATCATTGTTTTGTCTAGTTTTGTGTTGTTGCTTAGGGTTTTTTCATGTGCCTGAATTATTAAATCGTGTCATAGCCATGCAACCTCAGTCTGATGTCCAATGCACCTGGGTCCTTCTGCCACGTCACCGACTCCTCCTGACACAGTAGAAGTATCATGCAAGTATCAGTATCAGTGACGGTATGACTGACCTCTGCGAGTGTTGCGGTGTTTGACACTGTAGGATGACTGCAGAGACATTTTATCCTCCTCCTCCTCCTCCTCCTCTTCCTCCTCCACCAGTCCCTCCTCTTCCTCCTCCCGACTGAGAGAGAAGAGCTGCTGCTGAGTCTGAGCGTTCTGCTCATCCACAGCTGGAAACACACAAACACAGAAAACTTTATTTCTAAAAACACAAAAAAACAGAACACTGGATATCAATTTGAATCTGTCTGATCTGTCTCTCTGCCTGTCTGTCTGATCTGTCTCTCTGCCTGTCTGTCTGACCTGTCTCTCTGCCTGTCTGTCTGACCTGTCTCTCTGCCTGTCTGTCTGACCTGTCTCTCTGACCCTTCCTGTCTGACCTGTCTCTCTGCCTGTCTGTCTGATCTGTCTGATCTGTCTCTCTGACCCTGTCCTGTCTGACCTGTCTCTCTGACCCTTCCTGTCTGACCTGTCTCTCTGACCCTTCCTGTCTGACCTGTCTCTCTGCCTGTCTGTCTGACCTGTCTCTCTGCCTGTCTGTCTGACCTGTCTCTCTGCCTGTCTGTCTGACCTGTCTCTCTGACCCTGTCCTGTCTGACCTGTCTCTCTGCCTGTCTGTCTGACCTGTCTCTCTGCCTGTCTGTCTGACCTGTCTCTCTGACCCTTCCTGTCCACCTGCCGGTCGTACCTTTCTCAGTGTGTTCGATGATCTGTCTGATGGCTTTCTTCAGACTGTTGGCTCTCAGCATCAGCTGTTCTCTAGGCTTAAAGATGGCTGCTGCTGCAGAGGAGGAGGAGGAGGTGTTGGTCCGTGGTGAGCAGGACGTGTGAGGATGATGATGATGATGATGAAGGGGAGCAGGAGGCAGTACAACTCCCTCCGCTTCCTCCTGCTCCTCAGCAATGGTGGGTGGAGGAGCCTGGTGGGGCATGGTGGAGGCCTGAGACTCTTCGTTCAGAGTCTTCAGCAATGAGTCGAGTTTCTCCTTCAGCACGCCGCACTGACAGACAGGAATCATCAGTCAGGACAAAGAGGGTGAAATAGGTCCAGAACTCTTCATTCAATCAGTCACTCATCCATTAAAAGACACAGGACTAACACATGAAACAGCTTCATTCAGTCTGGATTTTTGATTTTACAGAAATGATGAAACAGCAGCAGACTTCCTGCCTTCATATTGCACCTGTAGGTTAGATTAACATTAAACCAAATAATTATTACTATCAGAACCAAAAGCTGTTCTGGAGCTTCTGATCATGTCAGAGTCTTCTTCAGCAGTTGTGATGGAAACATAAATGTTCTCCACTTCTCTTCAATTGTCAACTTAAAACGCTTTTTCCTTCACATTAGATTCAACACTTGATACATCTTCTCTGACATGTATTCTTTGACACACATCCACTCTGTGTCTCTGAGGTATTTTAGTTATATGTGATTCAGACTGGATTAAATCTGAATGAACTCTGATTACAACATTCTGTCTAATAACATAAATGTACCTTCTTGGCCATCGCCTCCGACTCCTCTGAACTCTCTGTGTTCTTCTCATATGCTTTACCAACTCGAGCCACAAAGTCCTTCACCGTCTCACACAGGACCCTGAATACACACAAACACAAAAACAAACACACAAACATATGGTCAGTTAATCAATCTAGGAAAAACAGACAGGTCAGGCAGACAGAGAGGCAGACAGAGAGGCTTACTTGGCAGAGGAGATGACGACAGAGTGTTGGTCTGAGGTCAGAATTTTGGACAGGTGAGCAGCCACTGAGTCCTCATAGGTGAGAATCTGCTGCACCTGGACCAGAGGAGACAAATGATGATGTCACAGAGGTGTGCATCAGTTTCATATGATTCAGAGTTCTCAGATAGAAACCAGGCGTCAGTGAACAAGTGTGTCCAAGACATGAACTCCTCACTACACTCTTCAATGTTAGGACACAGCAAGAAGTGATGTCACTTCCTGTTACCTCAGAGTCATCACTGCAGTCCTCAGTGACCGTGGAGGCAGAGTGTTGCCGTGGAAACTTGGTTTCATAGACCATGATGCTCCACCTGAAGCAGGAGGAGAGAAAACAGTTATTGGTCTCACATCACCCACCTGTCTCACATCACCCACCTGTCTCACATCACCCACCTGTCTCACATCACCCACCAGTCTCACATCACCCACCAGTCTCACATCACCCACCTGTCTCACATCACCCACCTGTCTCACATCACTCATCTGTCTCACATCACCTACCAGTCTCACATCACTCACCTGTCTCACATCACCCACCTGTCTCACATCACCCACCAGTCTCACATCACCTACCAGTCTCACATCACCTCCCAGTCTCACATCACCTCCCAGTCTCACATCACCCACCAGTCTCACATCACTCATCTGTCTCACATCACTCACCTGTCTCACATCACCAACCTGTCTCACATCACTCACCTGTCTCACATCACCTACCAGTCTCACATCACCTACCAGTCTCACATCACCCACCTGTCTCACATCACCCACCAGTCTCACATCACCCACCTGTCTCACATCACCAACCTGTCTCGCATCACCTACCAGTCTCACATCACTCAATCTGTCTCACATCACCTCCCAGTCTCACATCACCCACCTGTCTCGCATCACCTACCTGTCTCACATCACTCACCTGTCTCACATCACCTACCAGTCTCACATCACTCACCTGTCTCACATCACTCACCTGTCTCACATCACTCATCTGTCTCACATCACTCATCTGTCTCACATCACCTCCCAGTCTCACATCACCTACCTGTCTCACATCACTCACCTGTCTCACATCACTCACCTGTCTCACATCACCTACCAGTCTCACATCACTCATCTGTCTCACATCACTCATCTGTCTCACATCACTCATCTGTCTCACATCACCCACCTGTCTCACATCACTCACCTGTCTCACACCACTCACCTGTCTAACATCTTGGTGCTCGCTCTCTCCAGTTTCTCCAGTATCTGAGGCAGCTGAGTGTCGTCGTCACAGGCAGAACCCCAGCCCAGAACTCGGGCCAGATCATTCCCGGTCCCCAGAGGAAGAACTCCCAACTGACACTAAACAGCAACAACAACACCCCCTCAGTGTGTGGACTCCCTCAGACAGAACTGTTACTGATGGAGAGCTGAACATGTTTTCATCACAGACTACAGAGAGTTTAGCCCTGATATACTCCAGAACTTTTCCACAACACTTACACATTGACTCTGACTTGACTGGAACCTAAGAGTCTTGACTCTGACTATCACATTGTTTTCTGTATGTACCTGTTTGTGCAGTGTCAGGGCGTCGATCTCAGACAGAACCCAGCCAACACTGCCGTCTCCTCCACACACCAGGATCCTGAACGTATCAAACTTCTGAAACAAACGCAGACTGAAAGAGAAACACATTTAATGTTGTTAAACCTGTTCCCACAAAACTCTCTCTTTCTCTCTGTCCCTCTC
Source organism: Lagodon rhomboides (assembly GCA_039737535.1). Classification (NCBI taxonomy): domain Eukaryota; kingdom Metazoa; phylum Chordata; class Actinopteri; order Spariformes; family Sparidae; genus Lagodon; species Lagodon rhomboides. The sequence continues at coordinate 51,578 of CM077787.1, forward strand.
TCTCGCTCACCCCAGGTGTGGTCCTCCGTTCATCAGGTCAAACACCTGCGCTGGGTTCAGCAGCTGTTTGAAGCGTCGCAGGAACTTGACACCCTGATTGTCTCCACTTTTAGAGTTGACAAAGACGAGCAGAGGACTGGTGCAGGATGGAGGACACGACGCCTTCCAGAAACCTGAAGACACAAAAATAAGAAATGGCCTCAGGATAAACTCAGGTGTTCATAATGTCTGAGGTGGAGTACAGAAGTCAAAGTGTGGATGAAAACAGTATCTGAGCATCCATCAGTGGATCATGTGAATCTCACCATCAGAGTCGATGCTGTTGAGAGCCGTCGGAGGGATGACGGACACTTTACACTGACCCAGAGGACACTTGGAGGACAGCTGCTCCTTACAGCCTGAGTGCACCTGCAGGAAAGAGGAATCAAACACACCTCAACAAACACTGTAAAAACCTGTCTATACCTGGACCTGTCACACGACACACTCACCACTCTGCTAACAACAACACTGGTCTCACTTCCTGAACGGATGTTTCACAAAAAAATCCCTCCACATGATGCGGTTGTTCTTCTGGAGTTTAACTGAAAGTGTCACAGCTCTACATCCTACCTTTGGTGGAAGGGTTTTTAATGTGAAACACCCGCAGGAAGTGATGATAGTAACCATGGTTACCAGAGTCTCACCATGGCTTTACACCAGAGACACCTCCAGTCCTGCAGTCGGAGGACGCTGCCACACGTCTTATCACAGACGTTACATTTAGCTGAGACCGGCAGGTTCCCCTCTAACCACTGATGAGGCATCGACACCTAAGGACAGAGGACACATTGCAGAGGACAGAAGACAGAACACAGAGGACACAGGCCAGAGGTCAGAGGACAGATTGGCAGGACAGAGGACACAGGAAGCACGTCAGAAGACAGAGGACACAGGTCAGAGGACAGCAAGGCATTAAACTGTTAAAGTCCAGGAACATTAATTTGTGTCTCACCCCGTCCTCGTCCTCAATGATGTCCCTCCCAATAGAAGCCAGTGTGGTCCACTTACAGTTGTTGGTGGCTCTGACTGCACAGCGCTTATGAGCCTTAAATTTACACACTGAGACACACACACACACACACACACACACACACACACACACACACACATGTGTTAGACGTTCTAAGTATTGAGGTTCTTGATGAAATGGAGGGAGGCCTCACTGATACGGTCACGTTAGCCTAATGTTGTTGTGTATTGTGTGTGTGCTGTATGTGTAGTGTACTGTGTGTGTAGAGTGTGTACTGTGTGTGTAGAGTGTGTACTGAGTGTGTACTGTGTGTGTAGAGTGTGTACTGTGTGTGTAGAGTGTGTACTGTGTGTGTAGAGTGTGTACTGTGTGTGTAGAGTGTGTACTGTGTGCGTAGAGTGTGTGTAGAGTGTGTACTGAGTGTGTACTGAGTGTGTAGAGTGTGTACTGTGTGTGCAGAGTGTGTGTAGAGTGTGTACTGTGTGTGTAGAGTGTGTACTGAGTGTGTACTGTGTGTGTAGAGTGTGTACTGAGTGTGTACTGTGTGTGTAGAGTGTGTACTGAGTGTGTACTGTGTGTAGAATGGGTACCTTCGCAGGAGAGGCCGTGTGATGTCACTCCTGACAGCGCCTCTCTGCAGACGTTACAGTATGTCGGTCTGGCGTGAGAACAGGCGTACCAGTTGTGCATCCCGCTGAAGTGGTCCATGCTGTACTGGGTGGACTGGGAGACAGAACCAGACCGTCAGCAGCTCATACTGGGACTCACACTGGCCACGCTAGTCTTACTGGTAATAACACAGACCTCATAGTTCTGTCTGTTCTGGACGCTGCGCAGAGCTGCCATCCACTCCTCCATCTCCTTCCTGTTGTCAGCGCACAGGATGAGACGTCTGCAGGGGGTGATCACCTGTACACACACACACACACACACACACACACACACACACACACACACGTAAAAACACTGATTAGCCTTCAGTTAGCCAAGGAGGTAGCGTTGCAGCCATATTTGACTAAAGCTTATGAATCAATCCAAAAACTAAACTTGACCATAACTCATTTGAAAGCCTTATTCTTCGTCTCTCTCACCCGAACTGGAAAACAATACAGCCAATTCTGTTTGTTATAGTTTACAGTGCTCCTGGCTATTATTCTGAATTTTTCTCTGAATTCTTATCAGACCATTATTTAAAAACTTCTGAATTCCTATTGCTGGACGACACGCCACAATGCTAAAAAGCATATTCTAGATGTCTGTCTGATATTACTATTACTGTCTCTCCCTAAATTTAAAGGGACTTGAGGCAGGATTTGTGAAAAAATAAACATGCATTTTAAGTTTTTTAATGCTAATGGATGATGAAGCGTTCATAAACAAACAGAATGAGCCCACCCACGTATCTCTCCGTTGCCTTGAACAGGCTGTGTGCTGCATCATGTGCTGCAATTTGTGGTCCGAATTTCCCGCGCAGTCCTGCTGACGTGACGTCAGAAGACGCTGAATGACGCGTCCTCGGGTAATAATGGATTCTGCTACGGTCAGAAAATGACCCACCACCACACAAAGTCCACTAAAAAGTCATACTAAGAAGAAAACGAAGGTTTTATCAGCGGCAAGTCGAGAGTCGAAACGAAATTACGACCAAAACCGGGCCGGCACCCGAATAAACATCGGATACGGTTCGACTCATGGAGGCAGCTTCAACTTGAACTGGGACTGAAAAAAGATGCTGACATGGCTCATTTCCTAGTGACCAGGTAAGAAAACCGTCCACAGGCTAACGGTGTGTTTGTGTCTGTGTAGCAACATTAGCTGCTAACACACAGCAGTCCGTATCAGAGACGATGTTTTTGTCCCCCAATATGCATCTTTGCTTTCGCCTGAGCCTTTCAGACTCGCCGCTTGTGTGTCGCTACACACAGCGAGCCGGCTTCCCGGCTGCTTCATGTGTGTCGGGGATAAGGCTATCCCTTACACACAGCCCTAACCTTACCCCCAGATTGATCATCTTCTTGATAGTTTTACAGGTTCTTTGCGAATACACTTGACTCTATTGCCCCTCTGAAAAAGAAAACAATAAAGCATAAGAGATTAACTCAAGTAGTATAACCCCCAAACTCGCATATTAACAGACAGAGAGAAAATTTGAGAGGACATAGCATTCAACCAAACTGGAAGAATCACAACTAGTCTGGCTAGAAAGTTTTGAAACTTATAATAAGCTCTCTTTAATGCCAGAGCAGCTAATTGGGTGCTTTATTTTCTACCAATAACCTTCACCAGATAACTTCAATGATTTCTAACCCTAACCCATCTAAACCATCAATGTGTCTGTTATACCCAATCACAACTACATTGTCTAAAGATGTTCAACCTTTAATTAGCACCTCTATACTTGACATGATCAATCTGTCCCTATTAACAGGCTGTGTACCACAGTCTATTAAAGTAGCTGTAATTAAACCCCTTCTTAAAAAGCAGACACATGAGCCAACTATACACCCCCATCTAACCTTCATTTTTTCTGTAAGATTCTTGAGAAACTGGCGCCAATCAGCTCTTTGACTTTCTACATAACAAAAGTTTCTGTTAGAATTTCCAATCAAGTTTCAAAGTGCATCATGGAACTGAAACAGCATTGGTTAAAGTTGTAAACGATCTCTTAGGTGCATCTGACGAGGGTCTTGTCTCTGTGCCAGATTTCCGAGATCTTAGTGCAGGTTTTGACACTACTGACCATCACATCCTGTTACAAAGATCGGGACATTTAATTGGTAGTAAAGAACCTGCATATTAAAGAAGCCTCTTCCACTCTGTCGAAGCCTCCTCTACTCTGCTATCCTCCCTCACCTCCCAACCAGCACAACCCCCCCCCCCAAGAAAAGTTACTAAGAAAGTAAAAGACATCAGCTCCTCATTTACTCCTACGCCCATCCAGAAAGCACCTTCCCCGACCGTCACCTCCTCTGAAGATGTTCTCACACTACTGACGTCTTACCGTGCCACCACCTGTTCCCTTGACCCGATTCCCTCCCCCCTTCTCCAAAACATCTCTCATGACATCCTGCCATTCCTCACCGCTCTAATCAAGTCCTCCCTCACTTCAGGCAATACTCCAGCCACAGTAAAGCCACTCCTAAGGAAACCCACCCTAGACTCAGCTGACAGGAGGCTTCCTGTTGGGGGCCCACATCCAATTCAAGGCGAGGGTGCTGGCCTTCAAGGCCGTCAACGGAACTGAACCCGTCTACCTCCCAACACTGTTCAGACCACACGCCCCAGCTAGAGCACTTTGCTCATCTACATCAGCTGGCCGGCTGGTACCCCCATCGCTGAGAGCAAACAAAGGTCACTCAGCGAAGTCACAACTCTTCTCTGTTCTGGAGCATCTGTGGTGGAACGAAGTCCCGACCAACTGCTGTCCTGGTCTGCTGTCCCAACCAGGACAGCAGAATCACTCTCCATCTTCCGCAAAAGACCGAAGACTCATCTGTTCACAGTTCACCTCGACGCCGCATAGCATGACTCCCCCCCAATCCCCATCCCCCGCAAAAAATGCATGCACTTGTATGTTCGCATTGTTAGCACTTCAATCATAGCACTTAAATTATCCTTGATAAATAGCAGTTACGATCCTTAGATGACGGCCTGACAATTGTTTCTATATTTCTTTTTACTCTATTGATGGTGATATGTTATGGTTTCTCTCTTGTGACAAATGTACTTATTGTAAGTTGCTTTGGACAAAAGTGCTAACTGCTAAATGCCCTAAATGTAAAAGTAAAAATGCATTCAGCTGGTTCAAGTCCTATTGATCGGACCAATCTCAGTTTGTACAAGTCAACAATGAATCCCCACTGTATACCTAAGTTATTCAGGGGGTTCCACAATGTTCTATGCTTGGACCAATACTATTCACTTTATAAGCTTCCATTAGGGAATATCATTAGATAACACAACATTTTTCATTGTTACGTAGATGATACACAATTATACTTATCCATTAAGCCAGATGCCACTAATCCGTTAGCTAACCTTCAGACACTTATTAAGGAAAAAAAAACCTGGATGACCTGCAATTTTCTGCCTCTAAACTCAGACAAAACAGAAGTTATTGTGCTGAGCCTCTAAGCATCTTAGAGACGCATTATCTATTGATAAAGCTACGCTGGATGGCTTTACTCCTGCCTCCAGCACCACAGTAAGGCATCTGGGAGATATCTTTGATCAGGATTTGTCCTTTCACTCCCACATAAAACAAATTTCAAGGACTGCCTTCTTCCACCTACGGAAAATCGCAAACATCAGGAACATCCTAACTCAAAGAGATGCGGAGAAACCAGTCCACGCTTTTGTTACCTCAAGGCTGGATTATTGTAATTCCCTTTTATCAGGCTGCCCTAATAAGTCTCCTAAGACTCTCCAGCTGATCCTGAGAACATATTTCTCTAATATTAACTTCTCTGCACTGGCCTCCTGTACAATCCAGAGTTCGAGTTAGGGTGTCTGTAAATACATTAATCAAGGAGTTTGGTTTAGACCTGCTGTGTCATGAGATGACTTTTGTTGTGAATTGCTGTTATACAAATAGTATTTACTGGTTGTTATTAGTGTCGTTTACTGGTCCACTGTTCTGATTCTATTAATAAAACACACGTGTGTGTGTGTGTGTGTGTGTGTGTGTGTGTGTGTGTGTGTGTGTGTGTGTGTGTGTGTGTGTGTAGAAACATAGTTGTGATCACAGCTTTTGTTTTTCATGTGTGGTCGTAATTTCCAGAGAAACAGACCCTGACTTCCTGTTCAGCTGCTCTACAATGAAGCGTCTGTTCCCAAACACACACACACACACTCTGAAACATGTCATGTGGAACCAGAGTTCAGAGGCATCTATAGCAGCACATGCTGAGGTTAGCACAAGAAGCTGATTAGTGTGTGTAATACCAGCCTTAGTCATTCACAATAGCTGTCTGGGACGGTTCAGGTTCCCTTCAGATACAAGACGAGGACAGTGAGTGAACAGAAACTCATCAGACATCCTAACACACAATCATGATATCCAGATTAAAGGAAAGGATCCGTATGTATTTGGGTTTTGGTCCCTGAACTTTGACTCCGAGACTAGATACGAAGCAACGAAACCTCCTGTGTGGCACAGACCTCAGACTAAATCACAGACTGCTGGGAAAAACAAACAGAGAAATAAATACATTTTATGATATATACTATGAAACACCAGGAAGAACGAACCAATGTTTTTGTTTTTTAATAAGTGAGGGGACAGTTAAAACTGTCATATAGTAATAACCAGCACTAATCATGAATTCTATCCAGAGGAAACATGTCAGGGAACATCAGCAGATCTGACTGAGAGATGATCAGGATAAATAACTGTTAAAAAATAGAAATAAATAAAACTACATAGAGTGAACAGTTGAGATTCATTTTGTCATACTGTGTCTGCTGGTGACGACAACAACAACAACAACACTGAACAACATACAGTCAAACCAGACAAACAGACAACTTGTATGAATAAATGTTCACAGAGGAGCAGACTGAAACTGGTTCATGGTTTTAGTAACGTGGTGTCAAATTCCAGAAGTTACAGCTGACATCAGAAGGGAGGAGCTTCATGCTGTCAGAATGAAGTGAATGTTTTCCCTGTGCAGAAAGATGTGAGTGAGGCAACCAGATGTTGGTGTTTCCTATTAACAGCTTGCTGATCTTAAATGGTCAACAAGTGATGTCTTGTGATCTGAAGTGTTCAGAGATTAAAATAGCTTTAGGAAACAGTGGCAGACATCATGAATCTGTTCTCAGATCTGTGGTAGACCACAGAGCTGCAGCTGGAAGCTGAATGACGTCTGCAGCTCAGCTCACATGACTCCAACACAGAAGAGCTTCATCTGAGTGGTGGGTCTGGAAATAATGAGTCAATATTAACAATAATGAGCTGATGATGAGCCAGTATTACCAATAATGAACCAATAATGAGCCAACTCTAAAGAAAAATGAGCAGATAATGAGCCAATACTAACAATAATGAGCCGATGAGTCGATATCTACAAAATGAGCCAATATTTGACATGCTTCCTGTTTTTTTCCTCTTCAGTCTCCACAACAACAACAAACTGGAATCTTCTCAGGAAGTCCACTTTATTTTTTTGTGACATCAAGAGTGTTTCTGTTGGTCCTTTCTGCCACATTCCCTTTTTAGAGCACCATACTGTCGACTTTCCAGTAAAGGCAAATGCATGAATTATTAGACTATAATTGATTATCATAATTACTTAATTACACTGCATTCATTTAAATACTTTCTGTTCCAACTTCAGATGACGTTCAGCTTTTTTCGGTCTTATGTGATGGCCCACTTTTTAATCAGAAAACAATCTGACAGACATCTTCAGGTTAAAACCAGCTGCCTGGTTGTATCATTAATCTATAATGACAGTAACAGTTACAAGTTATAAATATATAAAAACCTCCATTTCTGAGGCAGAAGAATACGTTTTACTTCCAGCTCAGTTTGTTCAGAGATGCTTTTTGTTTTCTGTGTTACTAAAAACTAATGAAATAATTGAATTCACAGTCTGTTGCTCTGATTAAATTCATTGACCTGATATGACATCACAGACTGAGTGATGACTCTGACCAATCAGCTTCTTACCTCACAGTGATCAGTATGAGTCCTGAACCACCGACACAAAATCCACTTCAAACGCAGTCCTGAACCAGGACCGTCCAGATCTTTATAAGAGGTTCTGATCTTTCAGCAGAACTGGTTCTGGTCTTTTGGCAGAACTGGTCCTGGTCTTAAGCAGACCTTGTTCTAGTGTCAGTGTCAGTCTGTTGCTGCTCTGCTGCCCTATCAATGCGCCCACCCACACACACACACACACACACACACTAGCTCCACCCACATCCTCTCTATGACTCAGGGTGACTTCCTGTCTGTCGTCATGCCGACCCCCTTGACATGGACGAGAAGAAACCAACAGAAGAAGAAGAAGAATCTTTAGACGCGCACACACACACACACACACACACACACACACACACACAGTGTTTGCTCTAAATACACTGTCACATGAACACAGCCTGAACACACACACACACACACACACACAGTCTCTATTAATACACATCAAAGCTGAGCAGCAGGCTCATTTCCAGACGGTGACAAAGTTCACCAGAACAACACTATAGAGTTTAGATTTCACATTAAAAGTTTCAGTTATAAGCTGAATCACCCACACAAGACAGATGGATGACAATTGTGATTGAAATATATGATATGGAACAGTTAACTGTTAATCTTAACAGAGAAGATGAGAACTCAAGAGAAACAATGACAGAAATTGGAAAAATGGACAATGTTTACATTCCAACAACAAGACCGAGGACTGAACCACTGATACATCACAGAGAACGATCGGCTTGGTGGAGACATGGCAGTCCAGACATTGTGTGTTTCTGTTTTGTTTTGTTTTGTTTTGTTTCTCTATGTATACATTTATATGGTCTTTTCAATAATGGAAAATCAATAAAAATAAAGTATTATAACATTTTCACTGATTCATTTCTGATCACATTGTTATCAGGGATGTCGCGATCAGGTTTTTAGTAATTTAATATTTAGTATCTGCCGATACAGAGTCCTGATCCGATACTTAGCCCTAACTAATATTTTCCTAGATAAGAAAAAATAACTGCACCCAAGCTGCTCCTTAATAGGTTTTTTATTTTGTTGAAACAAAGTCAATACTTTCATGTGGCTCTTTCTTATTCTGCATATGTTATTGCAACATTAGTTTTCAACCAATTAAACAAAGTCAGTAACTGAAAGTGTCTTTGGCTCTTATCAATTCCACTTAGTGCAGCTTGTAATAAAACTATAACACTCAAATGAAGAACATCACAATTCTAATTCAAAGTGGTGTAATAGCTTATTGTAACTTTGACATTCACAGTCACAAAAATCAAAATTCCACTTAGTGCAGCATTATAGTAATCAAATATGTGTGAACAAAAATCTGAATTCTACTTAAAAGTGTAAAAGTTGTATCCAAAAAATGCAGAGATGGTACACCGTGGATTCAAAAACTCCAGAAGACGGCGAAAACCTGATCCTCAAACACGGAGATGAGCTGGTTATCCAGAGCGATGAATTCAATCACCTTCTCTCTAATATTTTGGCCATGTCGCTGTCTCCAGGATATTTCTCTTTCCTACTGAAAGTATCCGCGAGTGTTTGTTGCTCCGGTGCCTTTGCCTGTGTTGCTTGAGTGAACTCGTTGTATTCGTTGTGTTTTGCTTTTTATGTGCCGTATCAAATGTGTTGTATTAAATGCAGCTCTTTTGTTGCCCCCTCGAAAAATGGTCGTATTGCAGATGTTACATGTCGCCGCTGGACTGCTTTCGCTTTCTAATTTAAAATATTTCCACACTGCGATTGTGCTCCGTTTACGACAGCTGACGAAACAATGCCCATATTGGTTCCGATCCCGCAGATCGGCTCAGGACATCCCTAATTGTTATTATTAGTGACGTGTTAATCCATAGTGAAAGGATCAATATGGTGTAATTCTGGCATTGAAATCAAGCCAACAACTTACCTGTCAGCAAGTCTTGATGCATCTCGTGAATAGCATCCTGCATTTTCTAGCTTTCTTTTTCATCATTTAATATGAGCAGATGAACCTTCTTTAACAATCAGACGACTGCAGTCATCAAAATAAAAGCTTCACGTCAGAGCTGCAGCGTAAAGTTAAACCTTCTCCTCACTGTGGTGTAGATCAAACTGACAGGACGTAGATCTTCTGCTGTGTTACCATGACCAGGATGACTGAGCACCTTCATAAACAAATCATCTGAGAGACGATTCAGCAGCAGATTAAAGCATTTACTCACTGTGAAGCTGTTGTTGACGTTCTTTGTGCTCGACTCGGCCACGCTGGCGTCAGTCAGGTCCACTTCATCAAAGATGATCGACTGTGCGCACACACACACACACACACACACACACACACACACACACACACACACACAGTAGGTCTGAGATCAGTTTCATCAAAGAACAAAAGTTTAAAATTTAACACTAACTCTTCTCTGTTAATGTTCGTGGTCCAACTCTCCCGACCACCCCCACATAATGATGTCACCATGTAGCTCCCAGGTGTGTTGTACCTGACACCATGAGCTGCAGGAGCAGTGATGTCATGAGTCACCTTGGCAGTCTGAGCGTAGTACAGAGTCCTCCCTCTCAGTTTGAAGTATCGTCTCTTCCAACGCTGGAAAGAGTTTGTCTGTTTCAGCAGGTTCCCCTCCTTCAACACCGTCTGTACACACACACACACACACACACACACACACACACACACACACACACACACGTGTGGTTTATAGCTTCTTCTTCTAAAGTTTCTTTGGATCAAACAGTTCAGTGATCTGATCTTTGGTTCAGTTCTGTGGAGGCTCTATAGTGAACAAAGAGTCAAGTCAGTGACAATAATCAGATCTTTTCTTGGAAACAGTCGACTGATCACCTTGTGATCCAGATAAACATTATCAATACACAGAGACACATTTATATTGATCTGCTGACTCATCTGACAACTGCACGACTCGTACTGATTTATATATATGATCATATATAACTGATCTATATATATGATCACATGTGTTGAGGAGCAGAGCTGTCAGATAGTGTAAATCTGATTTACAGTATCTGACAGTTTGACATTGAATGACATCACTACCAATAACAAGATCAATAACAGAACAATAATCAGCCAATACTGATCATTGATTGTTTTCTTCATGTTTCTGTCATGTCAAGACGAGAGCAATCATCATCATGATTAATAACATTGTCAAACATTATGTGTTGTGCTCGTCTGGTTTACATCAGCATCAGATTTCAGTTTCACAGTTATTAATATAAACTGAAGTTAAAGGAGTGAGACTACAGACGACCTCTGCAGTCTCATTTAAACCCTTGTTAGCAACCGCTAACTGTTTTTTTCACACAGAAGAGCTTTATAATTAAACAGTGGGACATATAATGATGGATTTTATGTCAGAGAACAAAACTCTAACCACACACCTCATTTCACACAATTAACTGAAAACACATTCAGCAGACTCACAGACTTTGAGACGAGGGAACAGGAAGTTCTAACATGCTAACTGATTTCCTGGTTTTAGGAGGACAGATTTCACCACTCTATTCATTATTGTACTGAAACAAATGTCAATGTTTGACAATCACCAGCTTTAATATCATGTTTATCTTCAAAACTATGTGAAAATGTTTCATCACTGCAGGTCTGAATGTTGACAGACAAACCCGTTGTCCGTAACCAACGCCGACTCAAGTGACATCACCCGAGGCAGTGAATCAGGTGTCACACAGCTCTGTCTGGAGACACTGAGGGCTTTAAACTACTTTAAAACATCTGCAGCAGAACACCTGGAAACACCTGCTGAGTCCATCAGAGCGTCTGAAGCTGTGAAGCTAAGGTTGATGTTAGCCAGAGCAACTACAGCTTTCTCAGGATCACAGTTGCAGCTAATGACTTCTGTCATTATGCATAAATCTGCTGATTGTTTACATGATTAATTGATCATTAAGGGTCAAAGTGATGACTTCAGATTTCTTCTTTTGTCCAAAAACTCAAAGACTCTTAATTTACTGTCAGAGAAGACAAAGAAAAGCAGCAGGTCCTCACATTAAACCAGCTGGAAACAGACAATGTTTGACTGTTTATACTTCATAAATGACTGAAACAATTAATTGATTATCAGTTTTATTTCGACTGACTAATTGATTTATCGACTTATCGTTGCAACATGATTATTGTCCAAAACATGTAGTTGTTATCAGTAAATATTAATTCTGTTGAATGTCACAATCATTGATTGGTCTCACTAATGTGATGTATTGATAAATATTTCTATCGACTCTTTCTGACAGAAATTTTTCCAGACATGAATCCACACAGCTGTTACAGATCATCACCTTTAAGACATTTTTACTCATGTATTAGCACGTGTTTGATTAGTAAACTCTCTCCTTCTAACATAAACTAAACTAAGTTGAACTGCAGCCTTTAAACGCCTCGTTGCTCCCTCATGCCTCCATGTTCATGTTTTTGTCTCACACTGTGAGAAATTTCCCAAAACAGCAGCTTTAAATAGAAACTCTGGGGGCCTGGAGCCAAACTCACTTCCTGTGACTCAACCATCCACTTCAGGCTGAGCTGCTGCTGCCTTCAGGGACCATCGCATACTTTTAGACCTGACTTCAGTCCGAGTCACAGCAACATAAAGACTGAATAAATCAATAAAGCTGAGGATAAAACAGCAAGACAACACTGTGAGGAGATTCATCAGGTTGTGAAATCGCTCAAAAAACTAAAGAAATCAGAATAATATTGGAAAGCATCAGTGTTCCTGCCAGCAGTCAATCTGAACGAACACACAAAAAGCTTCACATACAGACCGCAGAAGGAGACGGCAGGATTTTATTCTACAGTCACAACAGACGTCAGACACACTTCTGTGGATGTAGAAAACTATTCAAACCATATAACCCTCTTTAACTAACTTTAGACGTATGCAAAAGGCTTTAAACAGTCTTCAGTATGATGACACGTTCATGTCAGTCACTTTTCATTTAACAACGTTTCAAACCAGAGACGTTGGTATTTCCGAGCTTTAGAACAGCACTTGAAGGCAGCACACAGTTAGTCAATTGCAGTAAAGTTGATTAACACTTCATCTTGAGGGTTAGGGTTTGATAATTAAGCTTTTCATATCTTAATGTAGTTAAATACAGCTCGTCTTGTGAGGTTTACTGAGGAATCCGTCGGATTACTTCTGACATCAACGTGTAAATGAGTAGTTTATGAACTAACAGTTAAACCCGTCAGCCTGTGTGAACACTGAGGACCGTTATGTCACTAGACAGACCGACACACCGAACCCCGAACCGGCCGACACACCGAACCCCGAACCGGCCGACACTTCACAGCTTTGTACACCGGGTCTGCTGCCCGCTCTTCCCCCGACCTGCAGCAACAGCCACCGCGGAGTGCAGCCCCTCTCTCCCGGGTGGGCTACTCTGGGAAAAGGCGGGGCTGTCCGGGGCCTGAGACCCTTCAGCTAGCAGCAGTTAGCCGGGACAGCCTCGCCTTTAACTACCGGTGTCTGTCCGTTTAATGGCTGAAAGTATAATTTACACCGTGTAACATTCATATGTTTTAACTGTGTCTGGGTACATTCTCTCCCAGACCCCGGGTTAACCCTGGCTCTTAATATATTGAGTTACCTAGCAGCTACACATTAAGTTACGGCTAAAAACATTTAAAACACGACTTGTAGCGCTGTGTTTGTATGTTGTACCCTGCACATCAACAAAATAACGAGTTTTGTATAAGCCAATTTCACGTTATTTACCGGGAGTGTAAGTGAAGCAGCTGTGGCCGTTACTCCAAAATGTATCGTTGGCTATCGTAGGCAGAAGTACTGGATCCAAACTCCACTTAAAATCCGTCAGGTTTCAGGACACATTACTCATTAGAAAATATGCGTGAGATCTAAACAAAGATTAAAGTCGTTTTACGTTCAATCACACCCAGTCTTCAAATCGGCAAAATATAAATCAACCAACCAGAGGTGATTTCAATTAAATGTCCTTTTTTGAAAAGGTTATCTCTGCTCGATGGAGCCGACCACATTGAGTTAGGGGCGGAGGGAGATGTGGGGAAAAGTTTCAAACCGGTTATAAAAGATGACGTATTATAAACACACGAGATGTCTCGTGTGAATGGTGTGTGCCGTATAACACAACAAGCCCTCTATATTACGATAAAGTCTTTAACTGATATTGGACATTGTGTACAATCCGTCTAATAAAGAAAGTAATATTAAAATGTGACATTTCCGTATGGAGTTCGGTGTACCGTTGTCTCCCTCGGTAAGAGCGGTGCAGCTCGGGGCTGTATGTGGCCCTCCCCCGCTGAATGAAAACAGACACTGACCACAGATCATGTCCGCTCGCATACTCCGGCCTGTTACAGAGTCTTTACCTTGCTGCGAATCTGGCCGGATGTGGACACTTTTCGGATGAGTTTCTGCGGGGTTCCGGGCTCCTGCTCCGGCTCGCTGTCCGACGACTCGTCCGGGCACCGGGCCGCGGCAGACTCCGGTACCCCTGCCTCCGCCATCCTGCCATTAGACCCCCGGGGAGGACCAGGGGAGCGAGCGCCCCCCAGCGGCAGAGAGCGGATATCACACAGGAGGAGATCAGAGAGGCGCTTCCTGACCTCTGCTGGTCAAAGTCTGGTGTTATAACGCCTCAGACTGTCTTTTAAAGGGATAGTTCGGAATTTTGGACATAAGACCAACTCAACCGGTGTGTTGGAGATGTCTGGAGACGTTTTCAAGACATTTCATTCAGTTCTTCTAGTTGCAGAGTTCACTGTGCTATGGCTAGCACAACTCTCCTTCTCAGCCGCTGAAACACTAATTCATGCCTTCATCACCTCCAGACTCGACTACTGCAGTAGCATCCTGTATGGTCTCCCCTCCACTGTTCTTCAAAAACTGCAATATGTTCAGAACTCCGCTGCCCGACTGCTCACCCACACCCCCTCCAGAGAACACATCACGCCCATCCTCCGTCAACTTCACTGGCTTCCCATAACACAACGCATACATTTCAAGATCCTCCTCACCACCTACAAAGCCCTTAACAACCTTGCCCCTTCATACCTGACAGATCTCCTCCATCGCCCCATTCACCCCCACCGAACACGCTCCGCTAATGCCAACACCCATCACCCCCATCACCCCCATCACCAGGACCAAACACCGCACCATAGGGGGCAGAGCCTTTGCCATTGCTGCCCCGACCCTCTGGAACTCCATCCCCCTGGCCATCCATAACTCTGATTCACTGCCGTCCTTCAAGAGTCATCTCAAAACCCATCTCTTCAACATCACCTACAACACCTGACAAATCATTTTCCACCCTCTCTTTCTCGTTCTTTTTTTGTTTTTTTCTTGTTTGTTGTTTTTGAGTATCTGTTTGTGTCTTTATGTTCTTTTGTAAAGCGTCTTTGAGTGTCTAGAAAAGCGCTATATAAAACCGATATTATTATTATTATTATTATTATTATTATTATTATTATTATTATTATTATTATTATTATTATTATTATTATTATTAAGTCAATGGTTCTTGTTAGCATGGCATTAAAAACAGTCTTGCACACACCACAGTGCACCCGAGGCAAATCAATTAAAACACTAGACTATTGATGTACATATCTGTGTTGATAGAATAATATTTGAAACTAAACTAACCTCGCATCACATGAATCATCCATTTTTTTGAGGGACTAGTTTCTCAGCAGCAGCGGAATTTTACTTTGCTCCCGGTTCTCAGCTCCAGCTGATCCAGCTATCCAGCAATCTCGGTCTCCACAGACGCTCGCTCACGTTCTGCCCTTTGAGCATCCCTCTCGTGCAATTCTTCCTCTGTATATTCAGGCTCGCACAGGTACGGTTGGGTTTGGGTGGAGAAAAACTCCTCATCAGAGTCTTTAAAAGTATCAGTATATTGAAATTCTCCAAAAGTGGCCATTTCTGTGAGATTGAAGAAGCTAAGTCTCAGCGCACTGCAGGCTACTCTGCGTCTGTAGCAATGACAGCAGGTAAACAAACTATTATAGAACCGGTAACTTATAAGTGCTAGGTGATATCAGTCCGCCGCTGCCTACTAGGAAGTATGACAAGCTGCTGCTGCTGAGACATAAATCCTTAAGAATGCAAGGTTGGTTTTATTTCAAACATTCTATCAACACAGATATGTACATCAATAGTCTGCCGTTATTGATTTGCCTCGGGTGCACTGTGGAGTCGGTATGAGTGTTTTTAATGCCATGCTAACTAGAACCATTGACTTGCGCTAGCCATAGCACAGCGAACTCGGCAACTAGAACTGAATGAAATGTCTTGAAAACGTCTCCAGACATCTCCAACACACCGGTTGAGTTAGAAAATAGGTCCTATGTCCAAAATTCCGAACTATCCCTTTAAAGGGATAGTTGGGGTCTTTTGAAGTGGGGTCATATAAAGTACATATCTACAGTTGGTCTGTTCTCTACTGTAGCTGCTGATCAGCGCAGCCTCAGTTTGGAGAAGCAGAGAGCCGCTGCAGCCCAGACGCTCAGCTCTGTACTGCAGTGAACAGAAACCAGATGCAAAGCGAATTTTAACCACCTAAAAACATCTGTATCAGTTCAAGTGTACGTTGTATAGAGAAAATTCACACCGCTTTACATCGCTGTCAGAATCGCAAGTACTTATGGCCGAGGTACAGTTGCGCTAATGCGAAGGAACCTACTGTAGGTTCCTTCGCATTGAGCAAATGGACCTCGGCCAAATGAACTGGCTAGTCTGACAGCGATGTAAAGCGGTGTGAATTTTCTCTATACAAACGTACACTTGAACTGATATAGATGTTTTTAGGTGGTTAAAATTCGCTTTGCATCTGGTCTCCGTTCACTGCAGTACAGAGCTGAGCGTCTGGGCTGCAGCGGCTCTCTGCTTCTCCAAACTGAGGCTGCGCTGATCAGCAGCTACGGTAGAGAACAGACCGACTGTAGATATGTACTTTATATGACCCCACTTCAAAAGACCCAAAGTATCCCTTTAACACTTGTGATATCATGAGAGGCTGCACGGCTCTCAGCGGGACAGGTCAAGTAGTGCCAGGACACAAAGTTCAAAAGGAATCAAGGATTTTAATAATGTTCTGGGGAATTAACAGAAATTGTGTTTTTCTAGTTCAAACGGCAAATAAGGTTAGAGCTTATCTTCAATAATCAACACGTAAAACAATGTCTCTTCAGCCCTTTAAAATGTGAAATCATAGGTCAGGTTCTCCCAGGTAAGTATCTTCTTCATAAACAAACTTAATTTGTATGCTCCAAGCAGAAAACAATGTCTCTTCATTGGGGGAGGGGAATTCAGCCTCCCTCCAAGCTGTTGCTCTCACCACAGTTTTAGCTTGCTCCTAGCAGCGCTGTAATCCAGGGTCAGTCCACAGGCAAGTGTCTCCTTCTTCAAGTAAAGGTAAATGTCCATCCAGGAAAACTCTCAGTCTGGCTGGTCCTCCCCCGAGAGCACACCATGGAGCCTGTCTCTCCCCAGACTCATCCTGCCACACACTGCGTCTCTAACCCTCAAAAGCCTTTCAGTCCATCAGTCACTGATCAGTCTCAGGTGTGCTGGGGTGTTGGTGTGGAGTTCCGAACTCCACCAGCAGATGGAGCCATAGCAGGTCGTGGTTGGAGCCATCTCAGGGGAATGTAGCTCCCCTCCAGGACACAGCCTCTCGTGACATCACACACTATTAACAGAAAGTGAAAAAATGTAACACAATATATATTTAACTTGATGGATTGTGTTTTGTTTTAGAGTATGCCCACAGCTTTTCAACATTAGACATGGAAACTGTTTAAAGGGACACATGTTGTGATTTGTGTCAGCAGATTATTTTTGGTTCAGTGGAGTCGATTTCCTCTGTCAGAAAAAAAAAACGTGCTTAGGAACTTAGAAATCATGACAGTAAAAATATTACAGTTCTGATTTTCAGAGTCTCAGAAGACACCAGGAAGTTGGCTGAGGTCACATTAACGTTCAGACTTTACCTCGACCCCGCATAGCATGACTCCCTCCCAACCAACCCCCCCCCCCCCAAAAAAATAAATAAATAACTAAATTTATGCACTTTATGCACTCCATTCAATCATAGCACTTATGCACTTAAAGAATCTTTGACAAATAGCAGTTACAATCCTCATATTCTGGGTTATATATATATATATTTCGCGTTACTCCATCGATGGTGATGTCGTGGTTTCTCTCTTGTGACAAATTTAATTATTGTAAGTCGCTTTGGACAAAGGCATCTGCTAAATGTCCTAAATGTAAATGTAACATAAACCTCCTGAGAGACAGCAAAGACTATGTGTGTGTGTGTTTGTGTGTGTGTGTTTGTGTGTGTGTGTGTGTGCGTGTGTGTGTGTGTGTGTGTGTGTGTGTGTGTGCGTGTGTGTGTGTGTGTGTGTGTGTGTGTGTGTGTGTGTGTGTGTGTGTGTGTGTGTGTGTGTGTGTGTGTGTGTGTGTGTGTGTGTGTGTGTGTGTGTGTGTGTGTGTGTGTGTGTGTTCAGTAACAGGGTCAGCTAAGGGGTGTAGGCTCGTTTTCAGTTTCACCTTCATGTTGGAAACAAACAGGAAGGCAGTGAAAGCGAGACACACACACACACACACACCTGATTCTAACATTAATCTTCAAACTTGTGCCATTGCTCAAACTTCTCTTTAAAGGATCAATACTTTGATCAAAGGATCAATGTTGTGGAGAAATAGAAACAAACACTGAATATCATCATTAGTCTGGTGGGACAGCCACTACAGTGTTCAAGTACTTAACATAATAAAACAAAGACACAAGAACTAACCTCAAACACTGATGTCTTTGATACTTCTGCTGGATGAGTATATATGTATAGTATTGATATATAAATGATTTGTATGTCTTGACAGACACTTGGCTACGCTTCTGCTCATATTTCCTCATATTTATTAAATATTATTAAATATTAAATGCAAACAGAATTAAGCGTCTGTAAACTTGTTGGTTTTTATAGTGCAAATCTTTTTTTCTTACAATGAGTTATTTAAAGTTTGCACTAGGCTCTCTGCGTAGTCGGTGTTCCAGGTGTTACACCAATGACTTTACTTTCCCCGTCTCTACCATAATTTAACTTTTTTTTAAATTGATAGTTTGACGATGGGAGCTGCGATCACAATAACTCCCTGCAGCAGCGGGGCCAGCAGTAGAGTCGCAGCACAACAAAAGTCACATTTAACTTTTAGAGTGGAGAGAGTTAGGAGAGATCTAATCTGAGACATTAGCACTCAGAGTTCACAGATATTTAACTTGAACATGTGACTGATAACGCATCGACAAAATAATTACAACAACTGAACAAGTCAATATTCACAGAGACATTGTGCTTTTCATCTGTCACATGTGGAACAACATCAATCATCTCACACTTTTCATTAACTGAGACTTTGTGTTGTTCACATGTTGAACAGGAACCAGCCGGAACTGAAAACCCACTGAGCAGGAAGGAACTCTTCAGGATTTCAGGAACTGTTTGGCTCAGCAATGAAATCAGGCCGTGAGTTTGGCAGTTGAACATGGCACTCATGACGTGTCTGTGTCACCTGGCTCACGACCACAGAAGACCAGAGCTGACCTACATGAAGCCTCCCATCCTGATTCCCAGGACCCTGTCTCAATAAACTCCACCTATAGACGGTTTGTTGTGAGCTGGATCAGGTGACAGCCTTCAGTCAGCGCCATACAGAGAGAGATCAGGGTTACATCTGAGCATTATGAGGACGGCCTCTGAAGTCACAACCAGGTCACTGACACATGAAAGAGGCTCAGTGGGAACAAAACAGCTGATACGCTTAAGGAACCGACATTTTGTTAAAGTGGAACATTCATGAATTTGTCGTCCATCGAGGAGACGATACAGGCTGAGCCTACATGTGAAAATCATGACAATCGTTAAGGACAAAATAATGACACGGATGGACTTCATGATGTCCATGAAGAGACAGATCGCTCCATCACTGTGTCTCTGTGGACGCCTGGAGTCCCTCCTGACTCTGTGGGACAAAGACAGGCTGCGTTTATTCTTCTGATATTTAACAGAAAACATGTGTCGTCAGTTTATGACCTAGAACTACAGAACATAAAGTGTCAACATGTCCTCATGAAGCTCTGTGATCCGTCCCCCAGCTTCGTGTCTATACTCTAAATCCACAGCGTCACATATATCTGTCTATATGTGTTTCTTATTTACATTCATCATCAGTTTGAGTTTTAAATGACTGAGTGTTTATTATGCTACAGTCTTTGTGTCTCATTCAGAGGAAAGTCACTGTCAACAAATCATCATCACATCAGGACCAACATCTGTCTTCTCATCACTTTAATCCTGATGTCTCTGAATGACCCAAACTGACATATCATCAGAGAAAAAAACGGCTGTTTCTGTACACTTATAGTAATCATTATAGTTATTTAAGTTACATATCTATTGTGGTTATTTAAGTTATTATAGTCATTACAATTATTATACTTATAATTATTTAAAGGTTATGGTTACCTAGGTTAGGGTAACCACGGTCACCAGGTCAGATTCAAACTAACTTAGCTTTCAACACATCACAATATATTAATTTTTATGACCTGACTGCAGCTACATTGTAGTCTGCTGCTGCAGCACTAAAACAAACATCACCATCATCATCTTTTGTCCACAGGCAGCACCACAATCAAACCATAAAAGATCCTTTACAGTTTTTTCCAATTGCTGAAACACAATTTTGCAAACTAAGCTGTTTTTTTCAAAATACTGAACACAATTCACAAAACCACACACCCAACTACAAAATACCTCATATATCCTGCAAAATGAAGCACTGCAACCAAAACTAAATATAGCATTATCAAAATCAAACCTTTGCACCAAATGGCACACACTTCATTCATATTACCAGATTATTGAAAATCACTCTCGTCGTTAGTATGCTTTGCCATAATACTAAAATAGTTCAAATTGTAGAGAATTCTTCAGATTGCTCACATGCACAGAAATATTTGCAGATACACACACATGCTGTTGAAACATTTATTTATTTTTTTTTCACCAAACAAGTCAGTGCAACATATTCACAGCAGATATATTTACATTGGAGTGAACAAAAATATGCTCACAAAACAGGAATGTAAATGTGCAGAAAAAATATATAAAAAAAAAAGAGAAGAGAAACAAAAGAGCAAGAAAAATAATTAGGCAGCATCTTGCCCGGCAGCTGGGTCTGGCCACAACACCTCGTCCACATCACAGGCAATATCTTCCCTTGCCAGACATCGAGGGAAGAAGCGCCTTGAGTGCCTTGTCCATCCCTGAATCACACCCACATCAATTTCATCACATGCCTCTTCCATGGCCTGCACAAGAGGCACGCGCACAAAGTGCTGCCGGTCGTATACCTTCCACCGCCATGCCGAAAATAACTCTTCTATGGGGTTCAGAAATGGTGAGTATGGTGGCAGGTATTGCACGAGAAATGGTGGGTGGGCAGCAAACCAGTTTTGGACTGGGGCTGCATGATGAAAGCTTGTCCCATACTAAAACGTACTGGTTTCTTTGATGGTCTGTGTCATTCATACACTCTGGTGGTATGAGAATGTTGTGGAGTCTGTCCAGAAATGTGAGAATATGGGCTGTGTTGTATGGTCTGAGGTTGGCATGATGGTGGAGGACACCATGCTATTGGAGATGGCAGTGCACATTGTGATGTTCCCACCACGTTGGCCAGGAACATCTGTAATGGCTCTGTGGCCAGTGACGTTTCTTCCCCTTCTTCTGGTCTTTGCTAGGTTGAACCAAGCCTCATCTATAAAGATGAACTCATGTGGGATTGCATGAGCATCCATTTCAAATACTCTCTGAAAACAAAGAACAGAAATCAGTCAAAATGGTGTTACAGTATCCAGTTCACTGGGAAACATTGTTGCTTGTAGTGTACTGAAGTCAATATTGTACTTACATCCACATCTGCTCGTCTGAGCTTTTTATTTCTTTGAGAGTTTCTCTCAAAAGGCACCTTTAAAGTTGTTTCCTTCTGATCTGGTTTCGCTTGAGAATGCGAGCCAATGTGGACAGACTGACTCGTTGAATGTTGTTGAATATGGTGAATATAGTATTGTCTTGGATGATGTGGCTTTGAATTTCTCATAATCTGATTTCATTATTTTCCAAAACCAAGTTTACAATTGCAGCTTCCTGTACCCCGGGGAACATTTGGCCCCTTGCTCCACCATGGTTGCATCTCTCAGTCCTTTAGAAAAAACAAAAAACAAAAATATAGGGCTTGGACAATGCGGCCTAAAGAAATTTCCCCCACAGTAGAGTGAACTGTACAGGAAACTTGTACAGTTAGTGTATGACATCAGCCATTCATGAAGTAAACAGGTGTCACCCAACGGATACACTATGACATGGGGTGTACTACATACCTGTTCTCCAGTCTAAATGTCCGGATTACAGAGGCGACAGTAAAATGGCTCAAGTTGGGCTGCACTCTCTGTCCAGCCTCTTGCATCGTCAGCCCACGGTTGATGACATGATCAACTAAGGTTGCTCGGATTTCATTTGAAAGTTGTTGTCTTCTTTGGCCATGACCTCCTCTACCAGCTCTACCCCCACCTCTCACTCTTCGTCCCCCTCTCATTCTCACCCTCCCTCTTCCTCTTCCTCTCTCTGCAATGTCTTCCATTGTTGTAAAAAAAAAAAAAAAAGGTGCTCACCTGTGGTCTTTTAGTGCTTACTTTCTGATTTGAATGGTAACAATTAACAATTGTTTGGCCAGGTGGCACATACAGTGGCCAGTTAGCTCATGTAGTGTCATTTTGAATGACAGGGTTTTGAAATGGCATACATGTGACTTTATGTCAGATTGTTGTGTCTTATGCAGAGAACCATGTTCAGTGCATTTAAAAAGTGCCATTTTGAATTGCAAAATGTGTGTAAAGCAGAAAATGTGTTTAAAGTTTTGAAGTCTTGAGAAGAGGTTTTGCTCTCTGTGTCAGTTTAAATATTTGTGCTATGCATGTCATTTTAGTGTGATAGCAACTGGAAAAAACTGTAACATCTATCACTGATGTGAAATGGGTCATTAAAGCAGCTGATGAGGCTCCTTCACAATAAAAGCCTCCGGTGATGTCACTGTGATGTGACACCTGTGAGTGTTAATGAGGTCACATTATGTATCAAAGACAAAACACAAAGACACAGGCCTACTTACCCAACACACACACACACACACACACACACACACACATCTGAGATGGGTGGAGCAGCAGGTAGGTGGAGTCCAGGTGTTTTATTAGCAGCTGACAGGTGAGTCTGCAGGTAACTCTGAGGCTTCACTTCACGTTGGAGACGCAGCGAAACATCGACCTTCTGGTGAGTAACACGACTGACTTCACTTTATTTTTAAAGAATAAGTCAAAACAAATTATTTTCTTTTTAAAATAATCACATTGAATTACAAACATAAAAAATAATTTACAAAACTGTGAAAAAGGACAAACTTTTTTTTCTAACATTAAAACATAAAGAAGACGCAGAGTAAATATGATTTTAACACAATTTAAAAATGTAACATCACAAATTGTTTCCTTTGCAAAAGAGTAATAACAATAAAACATTACTGTTTATTACCTATTTTGTGTAGAAAGAAGTGTAAAATCTATACAATTTTAATCTAAAGTCATCATTCTCATATGGTTGAATTATTGATAATAATAATAATAATATTCTGATAATTAAATAACCACCATTCAAACATTAACCTGTAAAATAACACCTCCTGTTTTAATTATGTTTAAAATAACACCAGACTAACTAGAATTACTTTATTACCATTGACTATCTAAAATCAATTTTGATGCTTTTCTTGGTCGTATAAATAAATACAATACAGAAAAAACATTCAGCAGCGTTCATACAGCAGGTTTAACAGGCTCTGTTGTGGTTTTCCAGTGCCTAAGTATTATCCTAGTGGCCACTGTGGTGCCCAACATGATCACCGAGATTCTCCATTTGAATGTTGTGTATTCGGGTTCTGTCCTTCCCAACCAGTTGCTCATATATTCCAGAATTGTCCTCCAGCAGGGTTGTATAACTGGACAGATGCAGGGTAAGAAAGTGCCTATGTCTCTCTGACATTTCCAGCACAAATTGCTATTTATTAAACCCATTCTGTCAAGTCTTGATGGTGTCCAACAGAATCTGTGGGTTAGGGTTACTTTTAAGCACTTCCATTTGTTAGTTATAATTTCAGCCATTCACTGTCTTCAATTATAATCTTGGTGAACTTTTAAATAGTTGTACTTTAAAAGGTCTCACTGTCCCTTTAAAAACAGCTGAAGAAAAACTTTTGTAAAAGATCCCAAAAAATATTCAACAGGAAAAAGTGAAAGTTTACTTCGAACATGTATAAAAAGTTAAATTATCACGTAAATGTTATTTTTCTAACTGATCTTACAGACTCACTCAGCGGCACCCTGCTCCCTAGACCCTAACCATCACAGGCCAGCTCCAGGATTGTCTTGAAGAAATTCACTTGTAAACTTTATGAAATCGATGAGACATTGTAAAATTTTACAGCTGGACTTTCAAAGTTATTCATTTTTGAGCTGAATGTCATCAATATGCAATAAACCAAACTGTTAAAAGTCCTGAACTTGATCAAAAACAGGGTCTTTGGATATCACACACACACACATAGAAGTTGGTCTGAAATGACTTAAAAACTTCAGACTGATTTTATGAGTTTGTTGTCAGTTCTTGTCGTGTTGGTTTTTAAGACTGAAACAAAACACATGATGTCATCACTGTTCTTCCATCTCTGCAGACCATGCTCAACTTTACTCTTCACTTCCTGTTGATGGTGGTTTCCCTCCCCATTGTTATGGCGATGCCTGAGCCCTCCTCTGGGGACTGGGAGATCCCATCCATCGACCCTTTTTCACCTCCTCCCTATATGCCCATGGACGAACCTGAACGCAGTTTCACCCCCATTGGAGACAACATGACAGAGCCGTCAGCTGGGGCCCTGGAGGCCTACTGCCTGATGCTGCAGCAAAGCCCAGGATCCGTCCCCCAAGAACAGGTCCCCTGGTTCTGTCGCTGCACACAGTGTCAGACAATCAAGGGGCCCAAAGGAGACAGAGGAGACCTCGGACCACCTGGTGAGACATCACACAGAGACACATATGTGGTGAGAGTAAAGACTGCAATTCCGGGACAGGACTGTGTGATGGTCCAGGATCTTATCATTGATCTTAATGTGATGAAATTAATTAGAGCTCATGTCTGTCCTGCTCAGGTAGTCCAGGCAGTCCTGGAAGACGAGGGCTGACAGGGTTCAGAGGTCCTCCAGGTTTTGTTGGCAGACCAGGAGTCAAAGGTAAATAACTTCCCATCATCCTCTGCTCTGATCTGTAATTCTGCCTTTGTGTTGATTGTGTTGGTATGTTCAACCTCAGGGCAGAAAGGAGATGAGGGGGAGAAGGGACATCGAGGACCTCAGGGTCTCATGGGACCCAAAGGAGAGCGAGGCTTCAAAGGTGAGTGACAAATCAGTCCCAGGTATCAGGTTCTTTGATGTTACTGGTCCATCATGGTCTCAGATCCAGTTCCTGACGTGAGTTTTTGCTGTCCTGAAGGTGCTAAAGGTGAACAAGGTCTGGATGGACGTCCAGGTGATCAGGGTCCTAAAGGAGACGATGGAGTCTGCCTAGAAACCTGTGAGTCCAGCCAAGGTCCCCCAGGAACACCTGGTGTGCCTGGTCCAGTAGGATCCAGAGGTCCATCTGGTAGTGCAGGAGCGATGGGGCCCAAAGGCATGAAGGGTGACATAGGTGATATAGGTCACCCTGGCGTCCCTGGATCTGTGGGTGAGAAAGGAGAGCTGGGGCCCCAGGGGGAGTGTAATTGTACAGATGGGGTAGATGGGGTTAAAGGGCAGAAGGGGGACAAGGGCGACAAGGGGGAGGAGGGACGGATGGGGCCTGAGGGTCAAACAGGACCACAGGGGAGCAAGGGAAACATGGGGGACATGGGGATGATGGGTCGTCCTGGTCCCTGCATGCCCAGCATCCAGTCCGCCTTCGCTGCAGGGCTGACGTCCAGTTACCCCCCACCCAATGCCCCAGTGGTCTTCACCCACATTCACTACAATGTCCAGGGGAGCTATGACCCCAGCAAGGGGATTTACACCGCCCCAATCAACGGCACCTACCTCTTCAGCTACCACCTCACCGTCTACGAGCGGGTCCTCAAAGTCGGCCTCTTCCTGAACTTCAAACCGATGGTGAAGACCACAGACACCAAAGTGTTAGGGACCACCTCGCAACAAATCATTGTCCACATGGCCCGTGGGGATCGCGTGTGGATCCAGGTGAAGGATAAGGTAACTAACGGCATGTTTGCCGGTTCTGAGTCCAGCAGTACTTTCTCTGGCTTCCTGCTCCACCCAGACACATGTGACATGCCCTTATTAAGAGGACCAATGCCTACAAGTACCCCCACTGAGGACATGTACAGCTGGGGCGACTGAGTCTTGCACCACCAACCCCCGACTCTATCTGCCGGTGGAGGATCCAGGTAGCTTCACTAATGAATAAAATACTCCTGTAGACATAAATTATTTTAGATAACATTATTCTTAAATGATTTTCCACCAATAAGCCAACAGAGACACAGCATGATCATCAGTTTAGAAACCAGAAATATGAAGACAACATAAAAACACATCACTGACAATGAACCAGAAGATTATTTACACCAAACTAATTATCAACATTGACCATCATAACTGCCCCAGCCAAGAGAGGATCCTGAACTTTAAGAGTGCATCCACCCCAATTCTAAAAGTTTGTCCTTTGTGTGAAACATAATTAATAAAAGTGAACATGGCTTTCATAGGACTCCCTAAAAACTCTAACCCTAACCCTGTATTCTTCTTTCTTCGTTAACCATCACAGACCAAAGAATCTTGCCATTCATAGAGACACAGGTGTGAAGAGACACATGAGTGTAGAGAAGGAGCTTGTTTTCATGCAGACGATACAAAAAAATGTGCTGAACCACTTTGTTTATTCAGTGTTCAGATTCGGACTCTGGGGAGATTCCGAGGAGAAACTGAACTCAAAATGATCCCTAAAATTAATTCTGGCTATCAGAAGATCTTCAGGTCCTAGAATCAGATTCAGATCAAAACTGGAAAATACAATCTTTTTGACCTCCCACACATTTTCTCCTAAAGCTGTAGAACTTAAAGCAGCTCTGCAGCTCAGGTCTCTGATTGTTTTGACAGGAACATTAAGAACTCATAACATAAATCATAGTGGTTCATTTACTTTGAACTATAGGAGAGAAGATCATCAGCGTCCTGTGTTAGCATTTAAAGACCGTCAGGAATGTGAGCTACGTCTGTCAGTCTTGAGATCAGAAACAGAAGCAGTTTGTTGGTTTGTGGTCGTTCTGTCGCTTCACTTTAGATGAAAAAGAAACAGCTGAATAGTCTGTTTTTAAGAAAAATACAATAAAACATGAAAGAAACAATCAGCTGTTTGTCTAATTAATAAAAGGATGGTGATCGAACAGATCATTGATCTTTGTTTCATATCATCTCTGACATCATATCGAGTCATTCTTCTTCTCTTCTTCCGCTTCTTCTTCAATCTTCTTATGGCTCAGGAGGTACAGCGGGTCATCTAGTAATCAGAAGGTCGCTGGTACGAAGCGAAGTATCTTTGGGCAAGATACTGAACCCAAAACTGCACCTTGCATGGTAGCCACCACCATCAGTGTATGAATGTATGAATTATTGTAAGTCGCTTTGGACCAAAGCGTCTGATAAATGCCCTAAAATGTAAATGTAAATGTTCTTCTTCTGCTAGACTCACTCAAAAGCACCACCTGGGGGCAGAAGGCTGCAGCACATTCATCGACAAAGTCATTATGAAGATTGTATTAAACATTAAGTACATACAAAATATATAAACACTGTTTGAATGTAAAGGAATAAGGATGAAAATGCAGATGGTTGTGTGTCCTGTTGGGTCTCACATTAATATTAATGTCAGTGTTAATGTTTGATTCTGTCCAGACACAGTTACATGATAAATTCATATCAAATGTAAAGGATGTAATAAATCTACACTGATGACGGATTCAATTTGTATTTCAAGTCCTTTTGTTTAACATAATGAGTTTGTAAAATTATATAAACTGACAGAAGCCAACTGGAACTATGACGCAGTTACACACTAACTGGATATTAATTATATTAATAATGTATTATTATTAATTATTAATTAATTTAATAATAATATTAATGTGTGTGTGTATCATTTTTTATTGCTCTAGGAAACAAACAGATTCCTTCACGTTGATGAAACTAAATTATATTTTATTAACATCTGTATAGATCCATCAGCACAGAGATAAACACATTGAAACCTTTTTAACATATTTATTGTTTCACTTCCAATCAGATGATCTTGTCGTACTAACAAGCATTTTTAATTATAACAGAACTATAAATTTCCATTTTTCAACATATCTACAATTTCTATGTTCTCAGTGAATGTTTCACTCTGAAGTCTGAAGTCACAACGGTCACAAGTTTTAACGGTTTTCTGATGAATAAAGAAAACAATAAACCGAG
>CM077787.1:85000-157500 GCA_039737535.1 Lagodon rhomboides
TCTTCAGACTGGTACCGGAGGGGACAGAGTCACTGCAAACAGAATAATAATTGATCATTTATTGTGTCTCAGATACACATTGTGTTCATATTTCCCTCATCTGTAATTAAACCCGTTAAACTACCGTATGACCAAACTGCTGATAGGCTCCATACAAAATAATTACAACTGTCAGTTATAAGACAAAGAAAATAAAAATAATCCACTGTCTCATCACTAAATTATATTATCAATGTACAAAACAGGAAGTCATTTATTCAGCTAAAGTGTCAAAATTGGGTTTAACAGAGAGTGGACTCACTTTGTCTCCTCTTTAGCCACGGATTTGACGTATTTATCATTGGAGTAAAGAACAATGTTGGTCACCTGTTCAACTAAACACACAGACAAAAAGATCTAAATTAATAACACAAGTTATTTAGCAATAGATTAAACAACCAAATATATACAGATATTTCTTACATAAATAAACAGACATGTTTGTTTCCCTGTGAGGAAGAACTCTGATGTGTCAGAAACAACACAAGAACTCACCTGAAACACTGATGTCTTTGATATTCCTGCTGGAAGAGTTAGTGATTTCTACATTCACTGGGACAGGTTCACCATGGTAAAACGTCTGCAGACAGACAGGTCAGAGAGAGACAGACAGACAGGTTCACCATGGTTAAATGTCTGCAGACAGACAGGTCAGAGAGAGACAGACAGACAGGTTCACCATGGTTAAATGTCTGCAGACAGACAGGTCAGAGAGAGACAGACAGACAGGTTCACCATGGTTAAATGTCTGCAGACAGACAGGTCAGAGAGAGACAGACAGACAGGTTCACCATGGTAAAATGTCTGCAGACAGACAGGTCAGAGAGAGACAGACAGACAGGTTCACCATGGTAAAACGTCTGCAGACAGACAGGTCAGAGAGAGACAGACAGACAGGTTCACCATGGTTAAATGTCTGCAGACAGACAGGTCAGAGAGAGACAGACAGACAGGTTCACCATGGTAAAACGTCTGCAGACAGACAGGTCAGAGAGAGACAGACAGACAGGTTCACCATGGTAAAACGTCTGCAGACAGACAGGTCAGAGAGAGACAGACAGACAGGTTCACCATGGTTAAACGTCTATAGAGAGACATTTACATTTAGGGCATTTGCAGGCACTTTTGTCCAAAGCGACTTACAATAATTCATACATGATATTTATATATATATATATATATATATATATATATATATATATATATATATATATATATATATATATATATATATGTGTATATATATATATATATATATATATATATATATATACATATATATACACACTGATGGCAGTGGCTGTCAATGCAAGGTGTCGACCAGCACAGTACCTTCGGATAACGAGGCGCTGGCTCTCCCCCTGAGCCACAGCCAACTCAGACAGGTCAGAGAGGACAGATAGACAGCTGGTCTCTTATTGAGATTTCTCTTCATGTCCCATCCCATCACTTTGTACACCTGTCTCACCTCTTTGGAAAGGAATCTGTCTCAACTCTTTGGACAGGAGCCTGTCTCACCTATTTGGACAGGGACATGCCTCATGACTTTGGACAGTGACCTGTCTCACCTGTTTCGGCAGGCTCAATTCTTCTTGTCTCACCTCTTTGGGCAGGGTTGGTGTGACCCATCTAACCGCTTTGGGTGGGCTCAGTTTGACCTGTCTCACCTCTTTGGGTGGGCTCAGTTTGACCTGTCTCACCTCTTTGGGTGGGCTCAGTTTGACCCATCTAACCTCTTTGGGTGGGCTCAGTTTGACCTGTCTCACCTCTTTGGGTGGGCTCAGTTTGACCTGTCTCACCTCTTTGGGTGGGCTCAGTTTGACCTGTCTAGCCTCTTTAGGCAGGCTCAACTTGTCCTGTCTCACCTCTTTGGGCAGGCTCAATTTGACGTGCAGTGGTTTGTCAGACATCAGGAACTCGAAGGTTGTCTCTGCTACTGGGACCAGTTTAGTGTTCTCTGGACTGAATTGGATCTTCCGGATGGTGAGACAGACTGAACTCCTAGAGGGACACAACATCATGTTTCAAACTATCAATATAATGAAAAACAATATTCAATAATTTCATGACAATCATAGATTACTTATTAAATAATAATACTAATAATAATAATAAACTGACTGTTTGTCGATCTTCTCGTCCTGGTTGTCTCCACAGAAAGCTTTCACCTCAAACTCCACAGCACATTTCTGTCGAACACACAGAGACATGAGAAAGTTCACTTAGTGACCTGTTCTGGATCTGACACAGCTGTGTTTATTTCACTGATGAGAGATTAAGCAGATGACGGTGTAAACTGTGTTCAGGACCAGGTTCTGGATGTGTAAACTGTGTTCAGGACCAGGTTCTGGATGTGTAAACTGTGTTCAGGACCAGGTTCTGGATGTGTAAACTGTGTTCAGGACCAAGTTCTGGATGTGTAAACTGTGTTCAGGACCAGGTTCTGGATGTGTAAACTGTGTTCAGGACCAGGTTCTGAATGTGTAAACTGTGTTCAGGACCAGGTTCTGGATGTGTAAACTGTGTTCAGGACCAGGTTCTGGATGTGTCCTCTGAAAGCAGGATCAATAATGACATTTGAAGATGTTCGAGGTTTGATGTCACTGTGACACATCTGAACTGACTCAATGTCCTTGTCACTACTGAAGCTGGTGGTGATGATGATGATGATGATGATGAAGGAGCTACCTTTCCCACATCAGAGGGTCCAGGCTGCAGAGCAACAGAACACGGCAGGTTGTCTGGAAACTGAAACACAAACACAAACTGTTCATGTCAAACACGTTCCACACATTTTCAGTTACATCGCTGCAGGTATGAATCTTGAGACTTTTGTTGACGCCTCACGTGTCAGACATCAGTGTTTACTAAGATAATGATCATCCACATGTTGATTAATTTTTTAATTGGTTGTTCTCCTGAAGAATTGGTTGCAGAACCTTTTCTTTCCAAATCTAATGAGGAAAGCACTGCCACATCAGAACTGGCATAAGAGTTTGGATCTGTCAGGAGGAGAAAGACGTCTAGACTCTGTGATCGCCTGTAACTGAGACCTGAACCTGTACTGAGAACAGACAGTTGGTTCTGTTTTTTCCTCACCTCGAAGAAGAAGGGGAAGGCGTTGTCTCCAAGTTTTCGTAGCAGTTTCTGCTGGCTCTTGGTATGAGTCAGCTTCTCTTTGTCCTGCAGCTCAGGGTAAACCTGCCTAGTCACCAGGAACAAGTCCCTCCTGAAGGCCACGCCCATCACATCCATATCTTGACGGCCGTACCGAAATGTGCACGACAGCATCACGTACACTGAAGACACATCAACACATCATGTTAACTGTGATGACAGGTAATCAACTAATCACACCAACCAACCAACACATCAACCAACCACTAAACCAACAAACTGTAGTATAAAATAACCACAGTAAGTACTTGGTGACTAATGATAACCGATAATAACTGTTATAATGATAAAAGTAAGAAATGAAGGGTAATCAAGTGTGAAGGAGTTGCTGAAACATACTACTCGGCACCAGCTGATTGAAATGTGCATCTACTGATTAAAGCTACTGTAGTGTGATGTGAAGTGTGAAAATATAACCACAAGTATAAGAACGAAATCATAAAACCAAATATACAACACTTTTATTATTATTATTTATTATTTTATTATTATTTTTAAAAAATGCAGTGCAAAGAGTGATCAGATATAATGGGATATATCAAGAAGGGAACTTGGTTGTCAAAAAGCCTGAAGGCCAGAGTCTCTAAGAGCTAATGGTGTATATTGAGAAAAAGCACCTGTTTAAAAAACAAACAAACAAGAAAGCGGGGTGAAGAGCTACTGGTGTACATGCAGCTATGCACGTAGTCGAAGATACTGGAGTCACGTACACCAAGCTACGAGCAGGTGCAGAGTGAAGAACAGGGGTTTCCAGAGAAAAATACCCGTGTCAGCAGAAATAAAGAAGAGTAGGGATTGATTGAGACCATGAAGCCTGGGAAGACACTCCCAGTTTCCCGGGTTTAAACGAGGATGCTCAATGCTTAGAACCTCAGGTCAGTTCGCTTTTTTCACAGATTTTGTCTGTCTGATCTCTAACCCTGCCGGCAAATAAACTTCTACTGCACTCAGCCTTGAAGACTCCTGGTGACTTTTTTTGATCTTTGAAATCTTTTGGACCAACCAAGTAAAGTGAAGTCGATTTACGACAAAACCAACCAACCAATGTTGGTTGGTGTTTTCTGCTTGTCCTTCGTTTGTTTCCCTTTCTGTAAATACTTGTTTAAACCCTTCTACGTGAGGCTACATGACTGTAAGATATGACCATTATAGATTTTGTTGCTTTATCTCCTGATCTGTGATCAATAAAATTTAGAATCATACTGACCTTTTTTTCCTTTAAGCTGCACCGGGTCGATCAAAATAACTCCGTCTGAAAGAGGCAGAGGATGATCAGATGTTTCTGAATGAATCAATCATCATCCGTCTGTCTGACAGAAACCTGACTCACCCACTGGATCCACGATGTCACTGTGATCCACAAAGTCTCTCTTGGCCATGTAGACGGCCACCTGAAACACAGAGGGGTCAAAGGCCTCGTCAGTGCCTTGCTCAAGGAAACTAGAGGGGTAGAAACAGAAGAACCTACCCCTGATTCTGAACTTCTACTGCTACAACCACAGTCCATCTGTGCAGAACTCACCGACTTGTCCCGGGAAACTTTCTTAAAGACGACATGTTTAGGACTCATGGTGAAGACTGGTGTGATGACCTGCAGCACAGAGAAGAGAATTTAAAACTCTAAGATGTTGAAATTAAAACTGACATTAGAACTTTAATAGATTTAAATTAAAACTGACTTTAAAACTTTAATACGTTTAAATTAAAACTGGTCGCCAGATGTAAAGAATCCTTTAATGTTGAAAAGAAAACTGACCTGAGAGCAGATGTGATGTATGCCGAGCAGAAAGTGGAAGGCAGCTTTCTAAGAGCTGATCATGCTCAGAGCTGCATTTATACTAGACACACACACACGCACACACACACAGCCTGGTCAGCATGCTCATCATTACAGTCTGAACACACAGATAATCCTGAACAAACAGGAAGATCTGCAGCTCTGCAGGAAGCTTTCACCATCATCATGTGAAACTTCTTCCACAACCAAAGAACAGATGTTTCATCATCATTAGTTTTCCTTCATTAACTCTGAAGTGTTTGTTTATTACTCACTGAACCAGTGATTCAGACTTTGTTTTTGGACTCCTGGCCTCAGGTCAGACCGGATCCTGCAGATGTTGTAGAAGGCAAACCTGCAGGATCGGGCCACAGCAGAGATGTTGGGGGTGCAGGACAGTCTGTCTTCGAGGATTACGCCCAGGTTCCTCGCTGTTGACGAAGGCGATACTGTGACATCCTCAACAGTGACTGAATTTGATTTAAATTATGATTTGTCAGGTGTGATGTGAACCAGGTTAGAGCAGAGTCAGTGATGCCAAGTTCAGCCAGAGTGGAGAGGAGGATCTGGTGGTTGACTGTGTCAAACGCAGAAGATAAGTCGAGGAGAATGAGGACTGACGAGTGGGACGAAGCTCTGGAGGCACCGAGTGACTCGGTCACTGTGAGGAGGACCGTCTCAGTGGAGTGAACAATCCTGAAGCCTGACTGATTTGGGTCAAAGAGGTCGTTTTGTGAAAGATAGGAGGACAGTTGGTTGTAGACGGCACGTTCCAGGGTTTTAGTGAGGAATGAAAGAAGAGATACAGGTCTGTAGTTTCAGATGTCAGCTGAGTCGAGGGTGGGTTTCTGTAGGAGGGGCTTTACTGTGGCTGTCTTGAAAGGAGCTGGAATAACGCTTGAAGTGAGGGAGTCGTGTGAGATATTTTAGAGAGGGGGGAGGGGATTGGATCACGGGAACAGGTGGTGGCACGGTGAGACGTCACTATTGTGAGAACATCTTCAGATGAGAGAGGGTTAGAATGTTAGAAATGTTACAATGTTAGAAACTTGATGACATCATGACATTCATGTGGATGTTTCTTGACACACACCACCAACCACCAAACACTGTTGCAGACCAACTACACCCCCCTCATGTCAATAAAGTGTCCTGATGACAGTACCAATGCACCCGACACACGACAACTCATTCAAAATACTTAACAGCTGCTCAGGAACGACCTGGAAAACAGATCAGTGTGACGTGCTGGAGCAAGTCCTGGATCAGACTTGGATCAGACCTGTCAGGCTGTTTACAGGACCTCTGGGTTGTCCTGTAGTGTCTGACACCAGGGTGTTGATGACAGATCCTTTATATATGAATGTCAATGAGCATTTCTATTTCTAACCTTTATTATATTGTTAATTTGTTACTATTATTATTGTTTATTGCAATATTACTGTCCTTTGGCTGCTGTGATGATGAAATTTGCCCATTTGCAGGACAAATAAAGGATTTCTGATTTAGTCCTGTGGATTGTGATGTGGAGCTGCCGTTACTTTGTTGTTATAGCTCGTTGTGCTCCGGACATTTCATTCCAAACAAGATTCTCAGTTTTCACAGTTTCTATGTCCATTCAGAACAGAACAAAATTATGCTTATCGTTTTTACAAGTCCAGTCTGTTTCCTGTAGGTCAGCTGGTAGTTTAGACCGCTGCAGACTAGAGCTCTCAGAGTGTAACAGAGACGTTCAATCTACAGGAATTTATTTATTAGCTGTGTCACAAAGCTGTAATGTTAGTGCCCTGCTGACATGTGATAAAGCTGTAATGTTAGTGCCCTGCTGACATGTGATAAAGCTGTAATGTTAGTGCCCTGCTGACATGTGATAAAGCTGTAAAGTTAGCTTCCTGCTGGGCAGATAGACTTAAGTTGATATTCCAAGTCGAAACTTCGGACAAGATCCATGAAGCCCAACTTCTCTGATACAAACACAGACGACATCGCAGCAGTTTGGCAGCACACACACACACACACACACACACACACACACACACACACACACACACACACACACACACACACACACACACACACACACACACACAACGGTTACCTTTAACTTTTAACTTAAATCCCACCTGCAGCTCTGTCGTCTTACAGAGACTGACGGGGTGAATAGAGGAGCTGCAGAACTTGACACACTGTTTTTATGTAAAGGATGTCAACATTTTCTAGTAGACAACTGAAATAATAACATGATCCTGAAAATTAGCCAGTATGGATCCTTAGTATTGATTATTATTAATGACATAATGTGATCAGCTGTGAGTCTCTGCTGAGCTGATAAGAAGCTGTCAGTCAGACTCAGCAGTCTGTCTGCTGACAAACACACACACACACACACACACACACACACACACACCTTTTGTGCAAACAGTTCAGCTTCAAATTCTAAATTAACTTCACGTCAGCCGTAAACTAAAATAAATATAATTATCATCTGATGTGAACGTCATGTCAGTTCAGTTAATTTAAAGTCCTGCAGCTGGAGAATATTGGACTTAACCTGCTGCTCAACACCTCAGTGACACCTGCTGGTCACCTGAGAGCACTGCAACACTCATACACAAACAGGAAGTAACACTTCCTGTGTCCTCACAGGAAGGAAAACTGAACCGATTTGTCTGAAGAGAAAAATGATGAAAAGAGTGTCAGAGAAAAACG
This sequence comes from Lagodon rhomboides, assembly GCA_039737535.1. Lineage (NCBI taxonomy): Eukaryota > Metazoa > Chordata > Actinopteri > Spariformes > Sparidae > Lagodon > Lagodon rhomboides. The sequence goes on from CM077787.1 coordinate 92,703, forward strand.
TGATAGATATGATTCTGACTTTATTCTGTTTACAGACACACACACACACACACACACACACACACACACACATTAGTGAGACACTGTCCACTGGAACCGTCCAATGAGCTGTCCATCGGAGCTGTCCACTGGAACCGTCCAATGAGCTGTCCATCGGAGCTGTCCACTGGAACCGTCCAATGAGCTGTCCATCGGAGCTGTCCACTGGAACCGTCCAATGAGCTGTCCATCGGAGCTGTCCACTGGAACCGTCCAATGAGCTGTCCATCGGAGCTGTCCACTGGAACCGTCCAATGAGCTGTCCATCGGAGCTGTCCACTGGAACCGTCCAATGAGCTGTCCATCGGAGCTGTCCACAGGAACCGTCCAATGAGCTGTCCATCGGAGCTGTCCACTGGAACCGTCCAATGAGCTGTCCATCGGAGCTGTCCACTGGAACCGTCCAATGAGCTGTCCATCGGAGCTGTCCACTGGAACCATCCACAGTTAAAGAATTTACTGAATCCTTGTTGACTTCAAGCTGATGAAGTTTGACGGCAGTTTTTTTTTTGTGAACGTAAACATGAGATTGAAGCTGAAGGCAGAACAAGCAGCTGTCAGCTGAGTCAGTCTGTCAGCTAATGACCAGCTTCATCATCCTCCTTCTTGTCCTCACCATCTCCATCATCCTCCTCAATGTCTCTGTCTCCACATCATCAGCCAATCACATGTCAGACCACAGGATGGCCTTGCTGCCTTTCTCCACACTGGCGACGTACGCTCCTGAAGGTGACCAGGACACCGAGTTGATGGCAGAGCTGCAGACAACCAACAAACAATCAACAGATTACAGAGCAGATCTACTACTCTACAGTCAGCCAACAACAATCAGACAGAAACACGTCGTGACCCTTCTAAAGTCCGTCAGCAGCATTAACATAGTTCAGCTTCACTGGGTGAGTAATCTGATTACAGTTAGTGATCTTGTGACTCTTAAAGATCGACAGGTCGGTATTCCCGTCTGATTTCCTGAGGCTCTCAGCTGCGTGCCGATTGGTTCTCACTCTTTAATGAAACAGATGTAAAGTCTGATCTGTCCAGTTCTGGAACTTACTTGTGGTTCCGGTCCAGAGTCCGGTCCACTTTCCCTGTCAGGACGTTCCAGATGTACAAAGCTCCATCAGCTGATCCCCCAGCCACATAGCTGCCGTCAGGACTGCACACAGAACACACACACACACACACAACTTTTAAAAGGGGGACATCAAACCCGAACCAGCAGGACAAGCAGAGGGAGTCAACTCACCTGAAGGTCACTCTGGTCCAATCAGCGCCACACTTGAAGCCCTGAGCACTGAACACACACATAAGAACAGATGTTACACAGAACTTGATAATTAGTTTTCATCCAAAAGCTAACTCATCTCAGGTGTGTCTCAGCTGTTGAGCTCACCTGAACGTCTGCCTGACAGCATTGCTGCGCAGGTCGATGATCTTCACCAGGTCGTCTCTGGAGCAGGTGAGCAGCTCTGTGCGGTCGTGGTTCAGGTCCAGAGATGTCACTCTGCCCAGCAGCTCCAGCTCTCGGACGATACTCTCCGCTCTGGGGGGGGGGGGGGGATTAATATGCATCTTCACATAACAAATATAAAGTCAAACACACATTTAAAATGATCCAATTGTCTATTTTGTTTGAATAAGTTCTTAGTTGAACTGAGCTGACCCCCCCCCCTACTGAACTGGACTCTGTCACTGACCTGATGTCCCAGAACCGAACCTTCTTATCAAAGTGTCCGCTCATCACACACTGCTCCGTGCACACGATGTCGTTACAGCTGGAGCCAGCAAACACCGTCTTCATACCTGCACAGGTGAGGCACGGAAATCCGTGGGGACACAATGAGACAACAGCTGCACAGCACTGAACACCACCACACTTCAGTTCACTTTACAGTCCAGCATAGAAGGAACTGCTCCGTCAGACCTGAACACCTGGTCTCAGGTGGAGTAAACCTGTACAAATTGTCCGATCACGTACAGACTTTGCTGCGGAGGTCCCACAGTTTAAGCGTCCGGTCGTAGCTCCCAGAGACGATCCGAGCGTTGTCCAATAGGAAGCGAGCTGACAGCACTTTCCCACTGTGACCTGTCAAGGTGTGCTGACACACACACACACACACACACACACACACAGTAGGAATACATTGTTATACATTCTTCACGATGAATCAACATCATCACAAAACAACAAACAATATCTGTGTCTTTGTGGTCTCAGCAGAAGAGTGAGATCAGCGCTCAGGCCCCGCCCCCACAGCCTGACGCTACGTGCCAATTGGTTCTGTTGGATGTCAGTCATCATCACTGAGCCTGTAGTTTCTCTGTACAGACTCTGTGATGTCACATCCTGTCTGTGTCAGCAGCTCCTGGGACCACCACTGCACTACTAGAGCATGACGGGAGCAGAGAGCAGGGGCTGCTGGGATCTAAGATGGCCGACAGGATGGGGGACCTGAGCTTCAGACCTTTTACATCACATCACTGACCATCAACACTAAAAGCAGTGGGGCTCCTTTGAGAAACAGGGCAGTGTGTAGTGTAGAGCAAGAGAAGGAGAGAGCTCAGGTGAGTGAAGTTGTCTAGTGGCAGTAAACAGACCGTGAACAAACTCTGCAGCTCCTCAACACACAACGCTAAGCTAGCACTGTCTCTGCTAATATTCATGCTATTGCTTTTGAATGCTAACACTATCCATGCTAGTGATGTTGATCTTGTTAGAACGGCAGTTTGGTTGTCATAGTAATGGGTTACGTATGACTGTTAACCACGCCCCCATTTCCTGTTTAAGAGAGAATGTCGACCTGAGACGGGACTTTAAATGTTGCAGGAAAAGGTGAGACTCACTCTCAGTCTGTAGTCGTCCACAGTCCAGATCCGACTGGCAAAGTCGTTGGAGGCAGCCAGTAAGTACGAGCCCTGAAACACAAAAACTGAAAATAACAGATCTTCCCAAGGACGCCTCCAGGTCCAAAACAGGCTTTTTAATGGATAAGTATGTCTAACTATCGCTTAGCAACAGAGCTGTGTGATACAGCCTTAAAATAATATCACAATATTTGGAGTTATTGTGGTTTAAGTGGTTATAATGAGTCGGACAAGAAAACAAACAGACTCACAGCGCTGTCGAAGTCAATGCTGGTGATTCCAGCGTTACTGCCCGTCAGCGCTCCTTTAGGCTCACAGCGACCTACACACACACACACACACACACACACACACACACACACACTAAAGTATTATACCGCTGAAGTAAAAATAATATAAACAGCTGTATGTTGCTTATATTGTGTCACTTCCGGTTTACATCTTGAACTCACCGGCAACGACCTCCCACAGCTTCACCCTGCGGTCCATTCCTCCTGTTGCTAGGAGACGAGAGCCAGGGCTGAACCTCACTGCGTTCACCTCACCGTCGTGGGCTTCCTACACACACACACACACACACACACACACACACACACACACACACACACACACACACACACACACACACACACACACACACACACACACACACACACACACACACAGTTAACCTATGAGCCAATCACATCACTCCATTGAGCGCACAGTTTGTGTTGGTCTCAGGTTGAAAACCAACTGTCCGACCATTTGCACATTTACAATGCGTTCACGTTACCTTGGTAACGGGGAACAAAATGCCGTTAAAAATGATTTTAGAGACTGATTTGTTAGAATTAACAGTCGTGTTTCTGATGGAGGACAGACCCTGGGTCAGGGTTAGGAGTCTGTATCTAATGAAAGTGACTCCTCGTTTCCTCTCTGCTCAGACTGTGAAGGTCTCAGGTTGAAAACTTGTGATCAGCTCCCTCCTCCTCCTCAGCCTGACGCTCCATGCGGATTGGTTCTGTTGGATGTCAGTCATCATCACTGAGCCTGTAGTTTCTCTGTACAGGCTCTGTGATGTCACATCCTGTCTGTGTCAGCAGCTCCTGGGACCACCACTGCACCACTAGAGCATGATGGGAGCAGAGAGCAGGGGCTGCTGGGAGCCAGAGGGCGGCAGGAGGGGATTGTGGGTAATCAGACCTTTTACTTTTCATCACTGACCAATCAGGTTTCAGCTGTCAATATTTCTATTAAATCCAGCAGAGAGGCATTGTGGGAACATCAGGTCATCGATGATGTCATTGATGAAACACTAACAGACTCCAACCCAGGCTGACCAGGTGAGGACAGATACTCACAAAGACGTGCAGCGCTGTGGACGGGACTCGAACCTCTGCACACACACCTGACGGAGCCTCGGTGTTCTCAGGTGAAGTGCTGAAAGAGTTGGCAGTTCGACGCCTGCTAATGAAAAAAAACAGCATCACAAACACCGTCAGCTTTAGACACACATGTGTCTGCTCAACACATCTCTACACATATACTGTGTGTGTGTGTGTGTGTGTGTGTGCATGTGTGTGGGACCAGCTCATTATTATACATTGATCAGGCATAACATTATGACCATCTGCCTCATATTGTGTTGGTCCCCTTTTGCTGCTGAAACAGCCCTGACCCGTCGAGGCATGGACTCCACTAGACCCTGAAGCTGTGCTGTGGTATCTGGCACCAAGATGTCAGCAGCAGATCCTTTAAGTCCTGTAGGTTGCGAGGTGGGTCCTCCATGGATCGGACTTTTTTGTCCAGCACATCCCACAGATGCTCGATTGGATTGAGATCTGGGGAAAACTGGTTGTTGTGCTCCTCAAACCATCCTGAACCGTTTCTGCTTTGTGGCTCATCATCCTGCTGAACGAGGCCACAGCCATCAGGGAGATACCGTTTCCATGAAAGGGTGTTCATGGTCTGCAACAATGCTCAGGTAGGTGGTACGTGTCAGAGTAACATCCACATGGATGGCAGGACCCGAGGTTTCCCAGCAGAACATCACCCAAAGCATCACACTGCCTCCACCGGCTCGCCTTCTTCCCATAGTGCACCTGGTGCCATGTGTTCCCCAGGTAAGCGACGCACACGCACCTGACCATCCACGTGATGTAAAAGAAAACTTGATTCATCAGACCAGGCCACCTTCTTCCATTGCTCCGTGGTCCAGTTCTGATGCTCACGTGTCCATTGTTGGTGCTGTCGGCGGTGGACAGAGGTCAGCATGGAGCACCTGACTGAGGCTCTGCAGCCCCAAACACAACAAACTGTGATGCACTGTGTGTTCTGACACCTTTCAGTCAGAACCAGCATTAACTTCTTCAGCACTGTGAGCAACAGCAGCTGGTCTGTTGGATCGGACCACACGGGCCAGCCTTCTCTCCCCACGTGCATCACTGAGCCTTGGCCTCCCATGACCCTGTCACCGGTTCACCACTGTTCCTTCACTGGACCACTTCTGATAGATACTGACCACTGCAGAGCTGCGGTTCTGGAGATGTTCTGACTCAGTCGTCTAGCCACCACAATTTGGCCCTTGTCAAACTCACTCAAATCCTTACACTCGCCTATTTTTCCCCACTTCTAAACACATCAACCTTTAGGACAACATGTTCACCTGCTGCCTGATAAATCCCACTAACAGCTGACGAGTCAGACAATCAGTGTGATTCACTTCACCTGTCAGTGGTCAGAATGTTATGCCTGATCGGTGTAAAACAGTTAACAGGACTAATCCTGTGAGAGTGTGAATCAGAGTAACTAGCGATACTGCAATAATCAACACAAGACAGACACACACACACACACACACACACTCTCTTACGCATTTAATGTAAAGCAGTCAGAAAGTGTCAGACAGCCGAACAGTTCTGCAGTTCAATGTTTAAACATTTCCAGCACGAGGAGTCATGAGGTGACTGTTACAGCCTCCATGTTGTCATACTGATATTTGGTGCCGGTTTATCAATAACTGTATTGCAACATGAAGCAATACAATATATTACTGTACTGATACTTTATCCCGCCCCTGTTCAATACTGAAAAACAGATTCCATACGCAACATGTTTTATAGAACTGATTACAGGAACCTAAAACCTATCAGTGACAGGATCACAGTAAATAATGACTGAGGACAGTAAACAGCTGATCAATAACTGAAGGTGGTTACTGTTAGGGTGTGAGATCACTCGTCAGTCTGAATCCAAGCACTGACAGGTACAGAAGCCTTGTATTGTATTGAAGGGACAACGAGCTAAAGAGTCTCCTGATGGGTTCAATTTATCATCTGTGTTTATCATCTCTATGAGCTGATAAGAGCCACAGTGACGTACAGGTGACATCACTGCAGTGACGTACAGGTGACATCACTGCAGTGACGTACAGGTGACATCACTGCAGTGACGTACAGGTGACATCACTGCAGTGACGTACAGGTGACATCACTGCAGTGACGTACAGGTGCGCTCCAGGTGACATCACTGCAGTGACGTACAGGTGCGCTCCAGGTGACATCACTGCAGTGACGTACAGGTGCGCTCCAGGTGACATCACTGCAGTGACGTACAGGTGCGCTCCAGGTGACATCACTGCAGTGACGTACAGGTGACATCACTGCAGTGACGTACAGGTGACATCACTGCAGTGACGTACAGGTGACATCACTGCAGTGACGTACAGGTGCGCTCCAGGTGACATCACTGCAGTGACGTACAGGTGCGCTCCAGGTGACATCACTGCAGTGACGTACAGGTGACATCACTGCAGTGACGTACAGGTGACATCACTGCAGTGATGTCACCTGTACGCCACTGCAGTGACGTACAGGTGCGCTCCAGGTGACATCACTGCAGTGACGTACAGGTGCGCTCCAGGTGACATCACTGCAGTGACGTACAGGTGACATCACTGCAGTGACGTACAGGTGCGCTCCAGGTGACATCACTGCAGTGACGTACAGGTGACATCACTGCAGTGACATACAGGTGCGCTCCAGGTGACATCACTGCAGTGACGTACAGGTGACATCACTGCAGTGATGTCACCTGGAGCGCACCTGTACGTCACTGCAGTGGCGTACAGGTGACATCACTGCAGTGACGTACAGGTGACATCACTGCAGTGATGTCACCTGTACGCCACTGCAGTGACGTACAGGTGCGCTCCAGGTGACATCACTGCAGTGATGTACAGGTGCGCTCCAGGTGACATCACTGCAGTGACGTACAGGTGACATCACTGCAGTGACGTACAGGTGCGCTCCAGGTGACATCACTGCAGTGACGTACAGGTGCGCTCCAGGTGACATCACTGCAGTGGCGTACAGGTGCGCTCCAGGTGACATCACTGCAGTGGCGTACAGGTGCGCTCCAGGTGACATCACTGCAGTGACATACAGGTGCGCTCCAGGGGACCATCAGCAGGATCGTGTTGTTGAATCAAGGCCTCTGTCACTCTATCCACACAGGAACACAGACACTATTCTACATGCCTGATTATTGACTGATAATATTGAGATTAGTGGCAAAAATAATCAGTTCACTACAAACATCACTGTGTGTTCACACTGACAGCACAGTGATCAACACGTCAACAGACGGCTGTTGTGCTCAGACTCTGCTCACATGTGATTCTGCTGACAGCCAATAACAACACAGCTTCCCTGAGAAACCTCTTAACTTACAAGCTGACCTGATAGTGGTGCTAGATGAAAAGTCAGAGGATCACCAAAGTTATTAAAGTTCATCCTAATGGGAACATGAATGAAACTGAGGCTTAAATATAATCATCCAGCCATTTCTCATCATCAATGAACTAATCATGTAATCATTTTAGTCATTTATTGATCAAATACAGTGAAGAAATGCTAAAGTTTTCACATTTTCTCTGTTTTCTGTCTCAATAAACTGAATCTCTGAGTTTTGGACTGTCTGTGAAACGAAATGAGACATCTGAAGACCAACGTGGACTCTGGGAGGTATTTTCTGACATTTCACAGACCAAACAATATCTGAGAAAAATCTTCTGCAAATTATTCAATATTATTGGTTAGTTGGAGTTCATGACAGTCCATCCGATAGTTGTTGAAATATTTCAGTGGACGGACAGACAAAAATCAGTAAAGCTCATTAGACCTCTGCTGTTAGAGACTTATATTCTGTGAAAGAGCTGAAAGCCAATCACAGAGCTGACAGTGTGAACAGGTGAACACACACAGTCCTTCACCTGGAGTACAGTTGTGGGACGAGTCCAGGCTGAACACACTCAGACACACTGTAGACAGACAGACAGACAGGTAGATAGACAGGTGGTCAATCACAAGAGTCCAGAGCTGCAGAGACCTGGACAGACCTGCAGCAACCTGGACAAAGGGACACACAGGACAGATGACCCTACAGCTACATACCCAAAAATGTTAGAGATCGAGTCCAGCAGACCACCAGGAGGAGGCTGGGAGATTTTCTTACTGCACAGACACACAAACAGAAAGTCCTCGTTAACGTCTTCACGCCTGACTGGACCAACATTTCAAACCCTGAGAGATTCAGTTACTGGGACAGAAAACAAACTGGGAGCAGACTGGATCTGGGTCTTAAGGGTTGTTTATAAATAGACCCATTGTTTCAATTTGAACTGTGATCATATTCACAGTGAACGGGAACAGTTTCAGGGTCCACCGTCTTCCAGTTTACCCAGTGGCTACAGCAGGACAGGTACAGGTCTCACCTGGGCGTTCTGCTGAGTGGTCTGTTAGGGGAGGTTTCTCCACCGCCCTTCCCTCCGTCTTCAGTTAGGACCTCGATGTCGTCGTCTCTGAAGACACAGACAGAGTCAGTACAGACCCTCAACTCCCTGATGCTCATGAAGCTAATGTAAAGATAATTCATGTACTGACGGGTCGACGGGCAGAGGCTCTTTGGCAGCATCGGCCAGTTCTTTCTGCAGTTTAGCTTGTCTGCGTCTGAAACACCAACAGGACACAATCAGTCAGTGTCAGTCATAGGATCAACCACAGGTCCATCACAGTTGTCTTCAAGGCTTACCTGCTGTCCTTCTCGTTCTCAGCGTTCAGCTTGTTGGCCTCCTGAGCCTTCTCAGCCATCCAGCGGGACACCAGCTCCTGGTTGTCCTCGGTGGTCTTCCTCAGTTTTTCCTCCAGAGCAGAGAAAGTGATCTGTAGGGCATCGTACTCATCCTTCAGGGTCTGGTTTGCCCTCTCCAGGTCCTGCAGGGACATACAGAGTCCTGTTGATGCTCTGATGCATCCAGCCACAGACCAACTGTCCGACCATTTGCACATTTACAATGCGTTCACGTTACCTTGGTAACGGGGAACAAAATGCCGTTAAAAATGATTTTAGAGACTGATTTGTTAGAATTAACAGTCGTGTTTCTGATGGAGGACAGACCCTGGGTCAGGGTTAGGAGTCTGTATCTAATGAAAGTGACTCCTCGTTTCCTCTCTGCTCAGACTGTGAAGGTCTCAGGTTGAAAACTTGTGATCAGCTCCCTCCTCCTCCTCAGCCTGACGCTCCATGCGGATTGGTTCTGTTGGATGTCAGTCATCATCACTGAGCCTGTAGTTTCTCTGTACAGGCTCTGTGATGTCACATCCTGTCTGTGTCAGCAGCTCCTGGGACCACCACTGCACCACTAGAGCATGATGGGAGCAGAGAGCAGGGGCTGCTGGGAGCCAGAGGGCGGCAGGAGGGGATTGTGGGTAATCAGACCTTTTACTTCTCATCACTGACCTTCAGCCCATCTCTTACGGCTCAGAAGATCCAACAAACAGCTGTTAGTTAAACTTCCTGCTGCGTGATGGACATTAACAGCCTAAGGGGGCAAAAACTTGACATCAGCTGCCCGTCAGGTACATGTGATGGTGTCAGCTGGTCTACCTGCAGGTAGCTCCTCAGGTCCCGACAGTCTCCCTCCAGGCTGGCGATCTGCTGCTGGTACTCCAACATCCTGAACACACACACAAACATCAGAGACATGATTTATGTTTGCTCACCTGCTGCAGGTAAACATGCTGCAGTGTGTGTTACCGACTTTGCCTCGTTGCTCTGGATCTCTTTGTCTTTCTGCTGAATCTGGTTGTTCAGTTCAATCACACTCTGAGCCAGCTGCACGACAAACACAAACAACATTTTTCTACAACCTTCCAGGACCATGACTCAGCACCTTCATCACCTGAATCTAATCCACCAGCTTTAGCCAGAGTTGGAAACACAAAGAGTTGTTGACGGGATAATGAATGTCAGGGTGCTAAGACTTGTCTCAACTCAAACAGGGTTAGTGAAATATTAAAGAAACGTCCAGGAAGTCATTGACAAACTAATCAACAGAATGTGAAGAAGAAAAACAGCAAAAGCAGATCATCTCTGATCAATAAATCAATGACTGAGACAGTCCGATTCATTCAGATATAACTGCTGTGTGTTTCTAAATTACATTTCCTCTGTGACTTGTCCTGAATCTTCAGTCTGATCTGAAACAAAGTGAAGACGATCAGCGCTCTTCAGTTTCTAACATCAGCTTCAGGTCAGCAGTTTTTGGACACGCTCTCTGGGCCGTAACGCTCTCTGGGCCGTAACGCTCTCTGGGCCGTAACGCTCTCTGGGCCGTAACGCTCTCTGGGCCGTAACGCTCTCTGGGCCGTAACGCTCTCTGGGCCGTAACGCTCTCTCTGGGCAGTAACGCTCTCTGGGCCGTAACGCGCTCTCTGGGCCGTAACGCTCTCTCTGGGCCGTAACGCGTCTCTCTGGGCCGTAACGCGCTCTCTGGGCCGTAACGCTCTCTGGGCCGTAACGCGCTCTCTGGGCCGTAACGCGCTCTCTGGGCCGTAACGCTCTCTGGGCCGTAACGCTCTCTGGGCCGTAACGCTCTCTGGGCCGTAACGCTCTCTGGGCCGTAACGCTCTCTCTGGGCCGTAACGCTCTCTCTGGGCCGTAACGCTCTCTGGGCCGTAACGCTCTCTGGGCCGTAACGCTCTCTGGGCCGTAACGCTCTCTGGGCCGTAACGCTCTCTCGGGCCGTAACGCTCTCTGGGCCGTAACGCTCTCTCTGGGCCGTAACGCTCTCTCTGGGCCGTAACGCTCTCTCTGGGCCGTAACGCTCTCTGTGGGCCGTAACGCTCTCTGGGCCGTAACGCTCTCTGGGCCGTAACGCTCTCTGGGCCGTAACGCTCTCTGGGCCGTAACGCTCTCTCTGGGCCGTAACGCTCTCTCTGGGCCGTAACGCTCTCTGTGGCCGTAACGCTCTCTGGGCCGTAACGCTCTCTGGGCCGTAACGCTCTCTGGGCCGTAACGCTCTCTGGGCCGTAACGCTCTCTGGGCCGTAACGCTCTCTCTGGCCGTAACGCTCTCTCTGGGCCGTAACGCTCTCTGGGCCGTAACGCTCTCTGGGCCGTAACGCTCTCTGGGCCGTAACGCTCTCCTGGGCCGTAACGCTCTCCTGGGCCGTAACGCTCTCCTGGGCCGTAACGCTCTCTGGGCCGTAACGCTCTCTCTGGGCCGTAACGCTCTCTGGGCCGTAACGCTCTCTGGGCCGTAACGCTCTCTGGGCCGTAACGCTCTCTGGGCCGTAACGCTCTCTCTGGGCCGTGACGCGCTCTCTGGGCCGTAACGCTCTCTCTGGGCCGTAACGCTCTCTGGGCCGTAACGCTCTCTGGGCCGTAACGCTCTCTGGGCCGTAGCGCTCTCTGGGCCGTAACGCTCTCTGGGCCGTAACGCTCTCTGGGCCGTAACGCTCTCTCTGGGCCGTAGCGCTCTCTGGGCCGTAGCGCTCTCTGGGCCGTAACGCTCTCTGGGCCGTAACGCTCTCTGGGCCGTAACGCTCTCTGGGCCGTAACGCTCTCTCTGGGCCGTAAGCGCTCTCTGGGCCGTAACGCTCTCTGGGCCGTAACGCTCTCTCTGGGCCGTAACGCTCTCTCTGGGCCGTAACGCGCTCTCTGGGCAGTAACGCGCTCTCTGGGCAGTAACGCTCTCTCTGGGCAGTAACGCGCTCTCTGGGCAGTAACGCTCTCTGGGCAGTAACGCTCTCTGGGCCGTAACGCTCTCTGGGCCGTAACGCTCTCTGGGCCGTAACGCTCTCTGGGCCGTAACGCTCTCTCTGGGCCGTAACGCTCTCTCTGGGCCGTAACGCTCTCTCTGGGCCGTAACGCTCTCTCTGGGCCGTAACGCTCTCTCTGGGCCGTAACGCTCTCTGGGCCGTAACGCTCTCTCTGGGCCGTAACGCTCTCTGGGCCGTAACGCTCTCTGGGCCGTAACGCTCTCTGGGCCGTAACGCTCTCTGGGCCGTAACGCTCTCTGGGCCGTAACGCTCTCTGGGCCGTAACGCTCTCTCTGGGCCGTAACGCTCTCCGGGCCGTAACGCTCTCCGGGCCGTAACGCTCTCTCGGGCCGTAACGCTCTCTGGGCCGTAACGCTCTCTGGGCAGTAACGCTCTCTGGGCAGTAACGCTCTCTCTGGGCCGTAACGCTCTCTGGGCCGTAACGCTCTCTGGGCCGTAACGCTCTCTGGGCCGTAACGCTCTCTGGGCCGTAACGCTCTCTGGGCCGTAACGCTCTCTCTGGGCCGTAACGCTCTCTCTGGGCCGTAACGCTCTCTCTGGGCCGTAACGCTCTCTGGGCCGTAACGCTCTCTCTGGGCCGTAACGCTCTCTGGGCCGTAACGCTCTCTCTGGGCCGTAACGCTCTCTGGGCCGTAACGCTCTCTGGGCCGTAACGCTCTCTGGGCCGTAACGCGCTCTCTGGGCCGTAACGCTCTCTGGGCCGTAACGCTCTCTGGGCCGTAACGCTCTCTGGGCCGTAACGCTCAGGCTATTGTCATGTCGTCTTCATTCACTTTGCTCTGATCAGTTGGTATCAGGGTTAGTGAGACTTGATTGATTGATTGATTGATTAAGTCATTAATTAGTGAATTAACAAAACTTTTAACTGTCACCTTTTTTTTAAAGAAAACCAAATATTAAAATGTGCATTAGTTATATTTTACATTCATATTATATCTATTAAATTGATTAAACTGTAAACCACAACTAGTTCCTTCTGACTGAGGCTGACTGATGAATGAACACCTGAGATGTTTCATCAGGACAGGTGTAGGTGATGACATAATTTCCTGTGTGTGAATGTGACCGACCTCTCCTCGTTTCTTGTGCAGCTCCGTCAGCTCCTCCTGGTGTTTGATTCTCATCTGAGCCATTTCCTGCTGCAGGGCGTCACTGCGACTCGAGTCTGCAGCTGGACTGAAGCACAAGACCAGGACAAGATAGAGGACAAGTCAGAGGAACACTTCCGAGGACACGTCCTAAAATACTTCAGAGGGTAAAAGGGACACATCCAAGGACACTTCAGAAGGACACGTCTGAGGACATGTTAGAGGGACATATCAGAAGACAAGTTAGAGGACACGTCGGGGGTCTGGTCAAACATCAGGGGACAGGTTGGGGAAGGGTTGCGTGGACTCACCTGGCCTCATGTCCTCTCTGGAGATCATACTTGTCAGTCTGGTATCTCTCTGACAGAACAGCCTGCAGGTCTGACTTCTCAAGAAGACGATTATCTGGGATTCAGAGACAGACAAAGTCAGCCTGATACAGGGACAGACAGAGACGGAGACAGACGGACAGAGACACATACAGACAGACAGAGACAGGAAGGAAGTGAGACAGTGATGGACTTACACTGGTGGACGATCTCCTCGAAGGCCTGTCTCTGCACTCGGTCTCTGAGCTTCAGCTGCTCTGAAACATGTCTCTTCCACGTACACTCCACCCGCCGCTCCGCCATGACCACCTGAATAATGACCAATCAAACTGATCAATAGTGTGTTCCTGCAGGAAGAGACTGCTGATTGGCTGTTCATAATAAACTAGTTAACATTTCTGTCGGCCATCTTTGTTTGGGTCAGTGTAAAGACACTGGGGCAGCAGATGTCTTGTACGTTGCCAATCAATAACCAGGTTTCCAAGCAAATCAATAATCTATATTTTACTATCTATATGTTTAGATCAACTGAGTTTGTTGTTGTTGTTTTGTTTGTGTTTGGTTCTGATGTCATAATGATTAATGTTCTGTATACATTTCCTTTTTTAAATATACCGATACACAATGACGTCACAGTAGCCCAGGTGACTCACAGATCACCTGCACAGCTTCTGACGTCGAGCTCTGATACAGCCAACAGCATCACAGACACATTAAAACTGCTTCAAAGTAAAGAAATATGAAACGTGTTTAGCAGTTGTTAGCATGTGAGGCTAAATGGGACCACAACACAAACAGGAAGACACCCAGGCTAAAAGGCTAACATGCTAACAGGATCCGGTCATTAATCATTCAAATCTGTCAATTTTACGAGGGTTGGAAAGCAAACAACGTGTCGGCGCCGTCGTATCGGTATTACAGTATCTTTGTGGTGTTAACGGACCGTTTCACACTGCAGCTCCCGGGACACAAACCCCCGTGACTCGACATGTTAGCATGCTAACGTAGCTGCTAACAGCAGAGCTTCGCAGCGTTTCAAGGGGATAAAAATAAAACGTACACCATCTAACTGAGTCCCGGACTGAGGCTCGTTTCCTGCACCGACCCGCCGTGAACCTCGGGGATGATGTCTCAGGCCTGTCGGTGTTTAACGCTCCCGTTTGTCTCGTTGACCGACATCAGCTTCTTCAGCCACCAACTACAACACAGGTCCATTTTGGCTCCGGCGACACACTTCCGGGATGGCAGCACGAAGATGACGTCGTGTTCAATGAGGAGTCGCTCCTCTTTTATGTCACAACTTTATGACTATTTCTCGACAGAACACGAGCATGAGTCACCTGAGGGCAGCCAGGAGTTGATTTAAACCTTCTCACGACAACAATCTGTTTAATGCGCTCATTTTTATACATTAAATACAGGATACAGAATCAGAATTTTCTTTATTTGTCCCGCGAACAAGGACATTTCTTCATCACAGCATCCAAAGGGCAGTAATATTGTAATAAACAATAATAATAGTCAAAAATAAACAATTTAATAAAAGGGTAGGAAATAGAAATAGACGCATACATTGTATACATCAATTACTGCAGTGTAATTGTAAGCAGTGTGACAGTGTGTTGTTGAATAAATCATAAATCTCCTTCACACACTTGGACCTGTGGTACCTCTCCTTCACACACTTGGACCTGTGGTACCTCTCCTTCACACACTTGGACCTGCGGTACCTCTCCTTCACACACTTGGACCTGTGGTACCTCTCCTTCACACACTTGGACCTGTGGTACCTCTCCTTCACACACTTGGACCTGCGATACCTCTCCTTCACACACTTGGACCTGTGATACCTCTCCTTCACACACTTGGACCTGTGATAGCTCTCCTTCACACACTTGGACCTGTGGTACCTCTCCTTCACACACTTGGACCTGCGATACCTCTCCTTCACACACTTGGACCTGTGATACCTCTCCTTCACACACTTGGACCTGTGATAGCTCTCCTTCACACACTTGGACCTGTGGTACCGCTCCTTCACACACTTGGACCTGTGGTACCTCTCCTTCACACACTTGGACCTGTGGTACCTCTCCTTCACACACTTGGACCTGTGGTACCTCTCCTTCACACACTTGGACCTGTGGTACCTCTCACTTGGGGTGTATCAGTCTGCTGCTGAAGGAGCTGCCCGGTGCTGTGGCAGTGACCTACAGGGGTGGGACTCCACCATCTTCATGACCACAGAGGTCAGGGCGACGGGTCTGTAGTCATTCAGTCCTGTGGTCTTTGGCTTTTTGTGGACGGGGATGATGGTGAAGACTCTGAAGCAGGCTGGCACATAACATGTCTCCAGTGAGGTGTTGAAGATGTCCGTGAACACTGGAAACAGCTGGTCAGCGCAGTGCTTCAGGGTGGATGGAGAGACAGAGTCTGGTCCGGCTGCTTTGCGGGGGTTCTGTCTCTTGATGGGATGGAAGAGGGTGTCACGGGGGATGGTGTCAAGACCGTCCCTTTGTCTTTCAAAGCAACAGTAGAACTCGTTCAGTTCATTTACAAGTCACAGATTCGTCAACGGCCTGGGGGGGTTTTGGTTTGTAGTTCATAATCTGTCTGAGCCCCTTTCAGACAGAACCAGTCGTTAGCTGAGAACCGGTGTTGGAGTTTCTCAGAGTACTGTTGTTTACTGTTGTCTCACCGCCTTGCTAAAGCTGTTCTCCGACTTCTTAAACCTGTCCTGTCCCCACTCCTGAACGCATCCTCCTTTTGCAACCTTAGCTGTCTGAGTTTGGCAGTGAACCAGGGTTTGTCATTGTTATAACTCACCCAGGTGCATGATGGGATACAGCAGTCTTCACAGAAGCTGATATATGTCGCCACAGCCTCTGTATGGAGTCAGCTTCCCTAAGGGACTGAAGTTCTTCAGCAGATAAATGTATAATATATATACTGTGTAAAATGAATGTTGAATAATGAGGTAAAGATAAACTGTTTTCTTAATTAGAAGTGTGACTGTCTTAAGTATTTTGGAGTTGATGTAATCAAACATTTTGTATTCATTAACCTTTATTTAAAGGTACGGTGTGTGTTGGATAGTCTAGTGGTGAGGCTACACACTGCAACCAACTAAACACCCCTCACCTCACTCACCCCAGTCCCTCTGTATAGTCAGTGTTTGGTTTGTCCATTCTGAGCTCCTGTAGAAACACAACGTGGTGGACTAACTGAGATATAAAAGATAGTTTTGTTCTTTTTTGACCTGATTATTGAGCCTTTCATATCAATATGTGTTGGTCATGTGACTGTCATCCTGTCCAGGTTTGTGTTCAATCTTGTCTCTCTGCTGTGTGTGTGTGTGTGTGTGTGTGTGTGTGCGCAGAGCAATAAACCTGCCGATCAATAAATGTTTATAGAAGTTCAGAACCAACATGAGAAAGTTGAGAAATGTCAACAGGTAAATAAAGTGTTAAAGTTTTATTGAGAGTTGACAGGTGGGAATACAAACCTTCATCAAACACATCATTAATTAATTTGTTTTACTTATTGATTGATACTATTTCAGCTCTTCAGTTTTCATGATGTAACAGATCGATAACTGATCATTAATCTACAGTTTGTTGAGACAACAAAGTTATTAAGGATATTTTTCTTTCTGATCAAATTAAAACCAACTTTTGATTTCTATTAAAATGAGAGAATTATTGATCAGCAGGTGCAGATTGATCAATAACTTAAAATGGAGACAAAACAACCTGCAGGTCAACATGTTTTCATTGATCTTTGATTAATTGATTCTCCTCATTGGCTGAATATGGTCTTTTTTTGTATAAAGGAACATGAAACTTTATTGAAGACGGCAAACAGACACTTTACAACGTTGTGCTCATCAAAAACACACATTCAACAGTTTCGTCCATCAGATATAAACTGATGTCAGAGTGACGCCTTCACAGTGTTGATTTGGTCGAAGTAGAAAAAGAAAATTTCCAGTTTACAGCGATAACAGAAAACTGATTTAAGGACTTCAGATGACAATTGAAAGTCATTTAATTCATAGTTTTTTGTTTCTAAACTTCATATTTAATCAGCAGTTTCATAAAATGAGTCAATAAAACCTGAAAAATAATAAAACAAAACACATGAACTTTAAAATGATTATGAAACATTACAACAGACCCACACCTGTAACATCATCATCTTTCTAACATTAACCTGGACACTTCATTAAAGGCACAATTCAACATTTACTCAACTCTTTCTCCTGTTGATGTTCAGACGGGCTCCTCTCCAACAGCCGGTTAGCTTAGTTTAGCTTAGCATAAAGACTGCAATGAGAGAGACACAGCTAGCCTGGCTCTGTCTGTTGTAGTGTGCAGCCTCACCACTAGATGGCACTGAATCCTACACAAACACCGGACCTTTAAATAAAGGTTCATTTATACAAAATCTTTTCTTACATCAACTCCAAAATACTTCAGACAGTCAAACTTCTAATTAAGAAACCGGTTTACCTCATAAATCAACATTCATGCCACACAGTATATATGATATTACATCTGTTGAAGTACTTTAGTCCCTCACTCTGTAATGCTAAGCTAAGCTAAGCAGCTGCTGGCTGTGTACAGACACAGAGAGTAATCACTCAACTGAAGGCGAGTTCAGTAAATGTTCGATAATAATAATAATAATCAATTGATCAACAGTTAAGAGAGATAAAGTTAATTATGTTAATTTAAGGAGTAACAATAGTTTCCTTCGATCCACAGAGATGATGAGGATGATGATGATGACTAACTATCATAGTTAAAACAAACAACTCAGCACTGAATCACATGTTGTTCCTGAAATCATGCACATCTTTGTATGGAGTCAATATTGATCACAGGAAGAACATCATTATAAATCAGTTCTGAGGTGGAGGAGTTCCACACAGACCCCTCTGTGGTCTCTGGTGGATCAGGGTCTCCTCAGGCCTTGTCTGGTTTGGGGCTGTCAGGGACGCTCAGAGACTCCACAGAGGACTGCTCATCTGGACCAGGAAGCAGCTCCTCTTTATCACTGCAGACAAACAATCATCACATCATAAGGCTATCGCTCACACACAGCACAGTTAGCAGTTGTAGGCTACCAGCGTCATTCCGCGGAGGCATGCGTGGAGGTCTCACAGTAAACAGTCACGTGAACAGCGAGTAAAGAAATAACAGCATCACAGCATCAGCTGCTCTGCTGTGAAGAGTTCATGCGGCTTCAGCGCCGGCTGATGGCTGCAACGTGCAGCTACTCAAAAAAATGAAGGGACAACTTAATCATCACAGTATAACACCAAGTCAGTTAAACTACAGGATATCACCGGTTTCCGCTCCTTTGTATGAGAAGGAACCTGAGGAGCACTGCCAGAGCCCTGCAAAATGACCTCCAGCAGGCTGCTGGTGTGCATGTTTCTGACCAAACTCAGAAGCAGAACCCACGAGGGTGGCATAAGGCCCAACGTCCTCTAGCAGGACCTGAGCTCACAGCCCAGTACTGTGCAGCTCTGCCATTGGCACCTCGTTCTCTCCACAGATGAGAGCAGGTTCACACTGAGCACATGTTACATGTGTGAAAGATTCTGGAGACACTGTGGTGAACTTTATGAGGCCTGTGACATCATATAGCATTACCGGTTTGGCGGCGGGTCAGTGACAGTCTGGGGAGGCATATCCTTGGACTGGCTGCTTCAGGGTACCAGGATGAAAACCTCAGAGCGACTGTCAGACCTTCCTTTTGGTTTTTTTTAAATTCCTCCTGTTTTGTTTTGTTTTTAAATTGCTCCTGGTGCAGGAAAATGCCCGGCCTCATGTGGCCAGAGTGTGTATGCAGTTTCCTGGATGATAAAGGCATTGATGCCATTGACTGGCCCTCCATCCAACTGAGTCTTTCAATCAGGATCTGACATGTGATTAATGGGTTGCCTTCATTTCTTAGTGTGTGTATGTATGTACTGACGTGTTTACACACAAACAGACTCTTGATTTAACAACATCTTTCTTCTGGTGCCACCTTCAAGACAAACTAGCTCCGCGATTCCACCAGATACGTGTCCGTGTGTTACGGCTCGGCCACGGCAGCAGAGCTGATGGTTTCACTCTAGTCTATGTGTTCACTTCCACCAGGTCGCTGCGCTCAGATCTGCTCCGTCCAGCTCCGGCAGTCCGGAGCTGGACGGAGCAGATACGCAGGACTTCTATTTCTGGCGGATGCCGGAGCACAACGCAGCAATTCAACTGAATTTAGCAAAGAGCAGACAGGAAGTCACGCACCGAAACAACAACATGACATCCAGTTACTTTACAAAATAAAACACTCTGTGTTGACGCCAGCACAAAAATCTCAAAAAAGAGACAAATACAAGCTCTTCTACTAATCCTTCGGTCGGGAACACTTCCTGTTGTTGTGTTTGTAACACATGACTATGACTGCGGTCACGAGTGATTATGTGATTATCGCAGGAACTCCTCGGTCTCGCGACTCCAGCTGTCTGGCAGTGCTGCGCCGTGGGCGAACTCAAAATGCAGCTGGTGGAGGCTGCCGGACGGCGGATGGCGAAGCACAACCGGACCGGAGCTGACACATATCTGGTGGACTCTCGGGGTAACAGTTTTAACCTGTTTAAGATGTTATCAGAGCCTGCGGGGGCGCTGCTGTGACACAGGGGACTGAAGTGCACCTGTTGACATCAGTTAGTCAGTGACAAGCGAGTGTTACCTGATGGAGGACAGACGGCGGGAGCGACCGCGGCGTCTCAGCACAATGATGATGAGCGCCAGCAGCATCAGAGCAGAGACGGTCCCCAGGGCGACGAAGACGAAGAGACCTGGAGGATGAAGATCATGTTAGATTTAGGACAGGTGACATCGCACACAGGTGACATCGCACACAGGCGACATCGCACACAGGTGACATCGCACACAGGCGACATCGCACACAGGTGACATCGCACACAGGTGACATCGCACACAGGCGACATCATACACAGGTGACATCACACACAGGCGACATCGCACACAGGTGACATCACACACAGGTGACATCACACACAGGTGACATCGCACACAGGTGTTACTATAGAACAGGAAGTGATTGAGGTGTTAATGAAGCGGCTGTATGTTTTCAACAGCTTCAGACTAAAAACAGCTGACGTTTATCAAACAGACTCAAACGTATTGATGATGTATGATTAGAGTTTATTATAAAGATCTGTTATTGATCTCTGACTGGAGCTGATCAGGTGCGAACAAACTAACCTTCAGATCTTTTAAATCGAAGATCAATGTAACCTGCAGGGAGAAAAAAGATATTATACACAGAATATAGATTATGTAAGAGAACATGATGATAATCAGGATGAAGGTTACCGGCTGGAGGTCCACAGTGAGCCACGCACTCCTCCACACTGCTGTAACGGTTGCTGTTGCCTCGACAGCCTCCGTAGGTGAACGACTGACAGGTGGAGGTTTTTGCATCGTAGTAGAACATGGTGAAGGCAGCACGACAGGGCCCGGGGTCAGGGGTCACCTCACAGTGGCCTACACAGGGAGAGACAGGTCACAGAGAGACAGGTTCAGAGAGACAGACAGGTAACACAGACCGACAGGTCACGGAGAGAGAAACAGATTACAGAGAGAGAGAGACAGGTCACAGAGAGAGAGAGACAGGTCACAGAGAGAGAGAGACAGGTCACAGAGAGAGAGAGACAGGTCACAGAGAGAGAGAGACAGGTCACAGGACATTTGTTTACCTTTGTGTTCTGTAGAATCTTCAACATCAGCATCAGACTTCTTGGAGGAGGGAAGCACAGAGACTGCAAGAAGAGAGAGAACAGCTGGAACACTGACGCACAGGTACACACAGGTGTGTGTCTCACCTGTACAGATACAGACAGGTGTACAGGTACACACAGGTGTGTGTCTCATCTGTACAGATACAGACAGGTGTGTGTCTCATCTGTACAGATACAGACAGGTGTACAGGTACACACAGGTGTGTGTCTCACCTGTACAGATACAGACAGGTGTGTGTCTCACCTGTACAGGTACACACAGGTGTGTGTCTCATCTGTACAGATACAGACAGGTGTGTGTCTCACCTGTACAGATACAGACAGGTGTGTGTCTCACCTGTACAGATACAGACAGGTGTACAGGTACACACAGGTGTGTATCTCACCTGTACAGATACAGACAGGTGTGTGTCTCACCTGTACAGATACAGACAGGTGTACAGGTACACACAGGTGTGTATCTCACCTGTACAGGTACACACAGGTGTGTATCTCACCTGTACAGATACAGACAGGTGTGTGTCTCACCTGTACAGATACAGACAGGTGTGTGTCTCACCTGTACAGATACAGACAGGTGTGTGTCTCACCTGTACAGATACAGACAGGTGTGTGTCTCACCTGTACATGCAGCCATGCAGCTCTCCTTGCTGTCGTAGTTGTTCTTGTTTCCGTTGCAGCCTCCGTAGATGAATGATTGACAGCTGCCTGTCTTTCTGTCGTGGTACCAGCGCTGAAAGGATGCTCTGCAGGGACCCACCTCAGGCTCCGCCCCACAATGCTCTGATTGGACACACCACACAAACGCTTGTGCATTCATGTTTGACTCTGCTGTTGTTTTGTCCATCAGACAGAATCAAGATCCACACTAGCTCTTTTGTTAGGCACAAGGACGGATGTAAAGAAAGATGGAGGTCTGTTTGGCTGAAGACTTCCTGTCGTGTGTTTTCTTTGTTAGGACCGATCTTCTGTTTGGGTTAACCCTAGACAGACAGGTGTACAGGGTTAACCCTAACCCTAACGAGCAGGAGGGTTTGGGTTAACCCTAGACAGACAGGTGTACAGGGTTAACCCTGGACAGACAGGTGTACAGGGTTAACCCTGGACAGACAGGTGTACAGGGTTAACCCTAGACAGACAGGTGTACAGGGTTAACCCTAACCCTAACGAGCAGGAGGGTTAACCCTAACAGAAGATCAAACCCTCCTGCTCGTTACAGTGATCATCTTTACTCTCCTGAACCTCGTCTGCTCTTTAATGAGACACAGTTCAACCTGATGACACCATGTTACAGATCAGACGTTCAACTTACCAGCAAAGTCTTCAGCCGACATTTCTGTAAGAGAAGAAGAAGTTATAGCGATACACACTCACAAAAACACACTCACAACTTTTTTCTCAAGTAATCAATCGATTGAATGTCGATACAATATCAGAAAACTGAAAAAAGCCAAAATAACGTCTTCATCTTCTGATCAACTGATCAATTCATTCATTCACCTCTATGTGTGTGTCCATATGTGCGTGTGTGTCCATATGTGCGTGTGTGTCCAGGTGTGTGTCCATATGTGCGTGTGTGTCCAGGTGTGCGTGTGTGTGTCCATATGTGCGTGTGTGTGTCCATATGTGCGTGTGTGTGTCCATATGTGCGTGTGTGTGTCCATATGTGCGTGCGTGTCCAAGTGTGTGTGTGTCCAGGTGTGTGTCCAGGTGTGTGTGTGTGTGTCCAGGTGTGTGTGTGTGTGTGTGTGTGTGTGTGTCACCTTTCTCCTGAACTTTAACAAGCTCTGTAGCAGCAGGCTCAGAGTCCACTGGAGCTTCATCATCCTGAGACACATCTGGACAGACAGACAGGTCAGAGAGACAGACAGGTCAGAGAGACAGACAGGTCAGAGAGACAGACAGGCCAGAGAGACAGACAGGTCAGAGAGACAGACAGGTCAGAGAGACAGACAGGCCAGAGAGACAGACAGGTCAGAGAGACAGACAGGTCAGAGAGACAGACAGGTCAGAGAGAGAGACAGACAGGTCAGAGAGAGAGAGAGACAGACAGGTCAGAGAGAGAGAGAGACAGGTCAGAGAGAGAGACAGGCCAGAGAGAGAGACAGGCCAGAGAGACAGACAGGCCAGAGAGACAGACAGGTCAGAGAGACAGACAGGTCAGAGAGACAGACAGGTCAGAGAGACAGACAGGTCAGAGAGACAGACAGGTCAGAGAGAGAGACAGACAGGTCAGAGAGAGAGAGAGACAGGTCAGAGAGACAGACAGGTCAGAGAGACAGACAGGTCAGTATTTACCTGTACTGAAGGCAGGAACCATGCGAGCAGCTTTGACAGGAATTCGAGGAGCAGGAGTCGAGTCAACAGGAAGAACTGGACCTGACACACACACACACACACACACACACACACACACACACACACACACACACACACACACACACACACACACACACACACACACACACACACTCTCTGATAACCAGCTCATGTGATCGGCCACATCAACATGGCGTCGGATCGAATGTGAATCCCTCTCGGCCCGCTGGACGTGACACTGGGGGCTAAATCCAAGATTCCACCTTTGAGGTTGAAGGTGGAAATCGTGACGTCATTTCGATCAGGATCCAGCTGACAGTGGAGACGGTGGCAGCCGAGTGTTCACCTCGAGGATTCAGAGCCTCAGAGCGAACACAGGGTGGAATATATGTTCTGGACTTTGTTGCTGGCTCTTTAGTGTCTTACTGACTCAACTCAGCCAAAACTCGCAGCTATTTTGTTTTGCAGATTTTCACTGAGCACTTTGGTTCCCTGTGTCCTGCTGGATGTGGACGGTGTTTTGTAGTTGAATACACAATAGTTTTACAGTGTGTAAGAATTGTCAAGTGTTTCTCTGACAGTCATATGATTGTAGAGATGTTTTCCTGCACAGATCTTATGATGTGAATGGATTTATTAAATTCATGAAACATCAGTCAAAGAGTCCGAACATCTTCCTTCTGGGGACTCTGTGGGGATTGTTCGGTATTGACTGGTGATCAATCATGATGTGGAATCAACTGAAGGTTTGAATTTGATCAACAACCACATAGACAACACAGAAAAACCCAATTACCGATCAGCTCTGATAATCGATCAGCCTGACTTCATACATGTTGAATGTGTGTGTGTTACCTGAGACGCCGCTGCAGACGGTCTCACACTCGTCCTGAGAGTCAAACTTGTTCTCGTTGCCCTCACAGCCACCGTACACAAACTTCTGGCAGCTCTGATTGGTCGCATTGTAGAAAAACTTTGGAAAGGAGGCCCGACATGAGCCGACCTTCGGCGGCAGACGACAGCGAACTGAAGGAGACAAACAGACGACACGCTGATCCCGGAGCTGCTCCTGGAGCTGCTCCTGATGCTAACAGCCTGCTAGCAGACAGCATGTGGACGCCTGCTACAGTCACAGCTGCAGGATTTTACTGACTTTTAATATTTAATTTACAGATTTTAACTTTACAGATCTGATCATTTTCTCTTGGAGAGACTGTCTCCTTCCTGTTCATCTGTGTGTGGTCCAAGTGTGAAAGATGTTTTTCTAATTAGACAGAAAACCTCGTCAGAAAACCTCAAAGAGAACAAATTAAGTGACGAACACGAGCCTGTGATGAGTTTCAGTGAACTTCTGCTGAGAAAACAGTGAAGACAACAAAGTGTGGCGAGGTGAACGATGTTCATGAGCGAACACCAGCAGCTGTTTGTAAGATCAGTGCTTCTTTTTTATCCAGTGCCGAATCACAACAGAAGTGATCTCACAACTTCTCCCTCGAGGTCTCGACCCGACTCTTTACTTCATTTACTGACCCAACATTTCCACCGTGAGCAAACACCTGCCGACTGGGGAGAGAACAAACTGCTGAGCTCATGTTCAGCGTCTGTTTTCCTTTCAGGTTTACAGTTCCAGAAAGCTGAAGAACCGGTCCAACCAGAAACTCTCAGAAAAGCAGAGGGCTGGAGGTATTCTGCGGTGACTCACTGTCTACCTGGACAGGTAGGTATAAAGGTGACAAGTGATCAAGTGAAGCGTCAGAGGAGGAAATCAGAACATCAACACGACGATCTGATGATAAAAGTTTGATGAAAGTCGACTGTTTGTGTCGTTTTAACACAGACGATCCTTTACAACAGGAAGCTGACGGGAACACCTGCAGCAGGTGAACACAGTCGCTGCTGCGTATAAAGAACAGTTAGTTACAAGAACAAATACGAGTACTGTGAGAGTTTCACAAGAAACTGACGAGTGTAAAGCTCATCACAGGTGATTCACCTGTACAGGTAAGTCTCAACTCTCCGGGTGAGAGGACGAGTCCAGCAGCATTCCTCATGTTTGTCTTCACACCAACCAGGAAACTCACTTTACATATTTACAGATTCATTTTCCTGCTGATCATTTGATTGATCAGCTCTAAAAAAAACAAACTATTAAATTATTCTTCAGTTTTTATTTGTTCCTTAAAAATGTTTCAATGCAAAAACAGCTTAGAGTAAATCAAGATGGCCGACGTCCTACAAACAACTGCTACAACTCAAGTTACCAGTCGAAGGAAGATCACATGACCTGGGATCAGCTGGGATCAGCTGGGATCAGCTGGGATCACCTGGGATCAGCTGGGATCAGCTGGGATCAGCTGGGATCGTCTCACCTGTGCACACAGCTCCACATGATGAACAGCTTTAATAAAACTGTGTTGACTTCTTGTGAAACATTAACTCAACACACACAGACGCACCTGCTGAGCTCGGTCACTGTCACACCTTCAGTCAACAGGAAGTCAGTGACCATCAGGACTCTCAGACCTCCGACCATGACACCACAGAAGAAGAACTTTTAAAGGACAGTCTGACAATTGAGAAACTTCTGTTCCAGATTCAGACAGGTGAACAGCAGGTGAACAACAGGTGTGTGGCTCACGTGTGCTCGTGCTCGTGGCTGGTAGGACTGAAGTCATGTTGGAATTCTTACATTGTCATTTATCATAAAATATAAATTATTATACCAGGCCTAACTTTAATTATCATAAACATCATCATAACAGATGAACTGGTTTATCAATTATCAATAATTGATTCCTGGTGAATGTGATTTTTACCTCCTCACTACGTCTGATCATCACAAAGGATGACGATTAATTTACCGAAATAAGATGAACCAGTTTATTAAGTTTAACCTTTTAATTCATCGCTTCCTACAAAAACAAACAAAATGAGATCAATAACCAGCTGTTTATAATCATGGCTGTGCTTTAGTTGATTCATCTCGTGAAAAAACACCCTTCAGTGTCTCAGTGTCTCCGTGTCTTACTGTCTCCGTGTCTTACTGTCTCAGTGTCTCCTGTCTTACTGTCTCAGTGTCTCGTGTCTTACTGTCTTACTGTCTCAGTGTCTCGTGTCTCGGTGTCCTTTTTTTGTTTTTCTTGTTTGTTGTTTTTGAGTATCTGTATGTGTTTGTGTCTTTATGTTCTTTTGTAAAGCGTCTTTGAGTGTCTAGAAAAGCGCTATATAAAACTGATATATTATTATTATTATTATTATTATTATTATTATTATTATTATTATTATTATTATTATTATTATTACTACTACTGTCTCAGTGTCTCGTGTCTTACTGTCTCAGTGTCTCGTGTCTCAGTGTCTCGTGTCTCGTGTCTTACTGTCTCAGTGTCTCAGTGTCTCAGTGTCTCGTGTCTCGTGTCTTACTGTGGTTGCTCTCCTCGTCCTTCGGTTCCTCCTTCAGCTCCAGCAGCGGGACGATGTGGACTCTCTCCCCGCCTTCTGTCGCCTCTCCGCCGGCCTCTCCGTTCCCCTTCTTGCGGTAAACACTGAACTGTTGGTTTTCCTGGAGGACGCAGACGTCCCGGTGCCGACAGTCCACCAGGAAGCACTGCGGCCCTCCGTCCGCCGGGTGCCCCACCAGGGCCAGGTCGCAGTCCGGCCGGTCGCAGCACGCCTCCTTGCAGCCTTGCGGGTCTGACACATTCTTCTCCGTGAGCCGTCCGGACTCAAGGAAGATCATGTTCAGACCATGACCCGATACCTGGTCCAGCTCACAGTCCAGAGCCAGGCCAGAACAGACCAGGAAACAGAGAGCCACCAGACTGGACCGAACCCGCTTCATCTTCGTGACGACGACCTGGACCTCAAACTGAACAGGATCGAATCGGGTCTCGGTGTAAAAACTCGAAGATGTTGGACTCGCGTCGATGTTTCTTAGCTCCTCGAGGACAAATGACCCACTTCCGTGTTTGGTGCCTTTTTGTTGTCGCAGATAAGTTACCTGAGTGACAGGTGAGATCACCCTAACCACGCCCACCGGGCTGCGTCACCACCACATGAAGGTGCCTCAACACAAACCCCATGAAACGTTTGTGTTCTGTTCAGTAACTTCGTGCCAATTAAAGAGTAACAGGATATTTAATGGGCTCATATTTTAATAATAATCGATTATAATCGATTAATTTAAATGAAATTTCATTTTGTTCTCCTTTGTTGTTGTGTTGTTGTGTTGTTGTAGTGTTGTTGTGTTGTTGTTGTTGTTGTTGTTGTGTTGTTGTTGTGTTGTTGTGTTGTGTTGTTTTGTTGTTGTGTTGTTGTTGTTGTTGTTGTTGTGTTGTTGTTGTGTTGTTGTGTTGTGTTGTTGTTGTGTTGTTGTGTTGTTGTTGTTGTGTTGTTGTGTTGTGTTGTTGTTATGTTGTTGTAGTGTTGTTGTGTTGTTGTTGTTGTTGTTGTGTTGTTGTTGTGTTGTGTTGTTGTTGTGTTGTTGTTGTTGTGTTGTTGTGTTGTGTTGTTGTAGTGTTGTTGTTGTTGTTGTTGTTGTTGTTGTTGTTGTTGTTGTTGTGTTGTGTTGTTGTTGTGTTGTTGTCGTGTTAATGTGTTGTTGTTGTGTTGTTGTCGTGTTGTTGTTGTGTTGTTGTTGTTGTTGTGTTGTTGTTGTGTTGTTGTTGTTGTTATTGTGTTGTTGTTGTCGTGTTGTTGGGTTAATTCAGCTGCATTTCACCTTCAGACGTCCAGCAGCATCAGTGCTTTGAATAAAGCTACTGCAGCTCAGTTCTCACCACGTATCTTTGTCAGTTGGTCTGTGTGCAGTTTTTGAATGTGTGTGTCTCCTGTGTGTTTTTAGCATTAATATGTGCAGTAGAAGCATATTTTATTTATGTATTTATTCATGCATATTCTACCTAATAGATGTTTTGCACTGAACAAAGACTGCACTTAATTTCGTTGTATCTGTTACAATGACAATAAAGATATTCTGTTCTATTCATCTGACAACTTCCAATAAAATGAAATAAAGTTCCATTTTATTGGACAAATACAAATAAAGTTTTTATTGATCATGACGTCACATTTCTATAAAACATCATCAGTGAAGCTTTCAGCCTTCTCATGGCCTTCATCATCACCTGAGGTTTCATCAGTCTTTAATTCAGGACCTCATGTTCGTGTAATGACATCACTGATGACATCACTGATCACCACAGCATTGACAGCTATTGATTCTGTAAATCAGGAATTTGTTCAGATTTGTTTAACTTCCACATTTCTGCTTCACGATCAGGTCACATGTTTATGAGCTGTCATGTGGTGTCGGAGTGAAACCACTGGATGTTCCAGCTGTGTTTGTGGACACAGAAGCAGGAGTTTGAAGATAAAACATGATGCGAGTGTAAACACAGTGATGTCACAGTGATGTCACACCACGACGCTGAACATTAAGAAAGGTAAACTTCCGCTCAGACACCTCCATGAATACCAGGGGCACTAGGACCCAGTATGGTCCTCTCATGGTGCATTTAATATCCCCTCGTAAACCTGAGCGTCACAGAGCAGCGTGTGTTGGTAGTTAGAGCACTTTTCTCTCAGTCAGCTCAGTGAATGAAGCTCCAGCTGATGGAAACAATCTGTTCAGAGTTCATGTTGTTTGAAGCTGTACAAATATATGTATAAATAAAACAATAAATAATTAATGGAAATGGTTTTATTCTGTTGGTGCAGCAGTCAAGACATTAACGATCCACAGTTATCAAAATGAAACAAACACAACATCATTAACCTTATTATTATTAGAATTATTATTAATATCAACAAGAGATTGACTTATGAGATGAGTCTGTTTTTATATTTTATTCTTTTATTCAGAGTTAAACAAAACAAACAAACAAACAAAACAAGCTGAATTTGAACAACACATGACGTTTCATATGAGAAATAAAAAAAAATCAAATCAGTTTCATATATACAGTCCAAAACCACATCACAGTGTGTCTGTCCTCAGAGCCTCGAGTCAAGGGAGGAACAACTGGATCTCTACAGGACAGACAGACAGTAATAGATGATGACATGAACAGAACCAGAACAACAAAATCACAGCTTACAAACGGCATCAACAGAAAATCTGATATGTAAATTATATAGAATATATGTGAAGAGTGGATCCAGGAGAGGCCTGAGCAAGACGAGGCATCAACACAACCTCCTCTCCACCAGGGGACCAGCACCAGGGGACCAGCACCAGGGGACCAGCACAAGGGGACCAGCACCAGGGGACCAGCACAAGGGGACCAGCACAAGGGGACCAGCACCAGGGGACCAGCACAAGGGGACCAGCACCAGGGGACCAGCACCAGGGGACCAGCACCAGGGGACCAGCACCAGGGGACCAGCACCAGCTGGATCATATGCTGCAATGAGGTTGGACAGATGTGAAAGGAACAAGACCGTTTACAACACGAATGATTCTCTGCAGACACCACACCTGTGAAACGTCACGTGACCGGAAGCTGAATCAGCTGTTTTGATGGTACAGTTAAACAAAATAAATAGAAACATCAAAGTTAAAAAGTTTTAAATGACAGAAACTTGATTCAATTCTTCTGCAGCTTCACTGAGATCAAAATGTTTTTATATTATTTCGTTTTTCAGTTTCAAAGTTTTAATGACAAACAGGTCACAGATAAGTGTGGAGGTCATTCTTCCGGCAGTACGTGAAGGCAGCAGCAGCAGCGGCGCGTGGTCCCCACCCTGCTCCGTCCTCAGTGTGCACGCGCCCTCCGACACACAGGACTCACCGCATCATTCATCACATTTAGAGGATCGCGGCAGAAATCAGGATTATTATTATTATTATTATTATTATTATTATTATTATTATTATTATCGTTGTTGTTGTTGTTGTTTTGCCTCTCAGTGTAACTCTGCTGGATCTCTTAGCATTTTTATTTTTGTCTCTTTATTTACAAACTGAATATCTCTTCAGTATTTGATCCGGGTCTAAGAGTGTTTGGGGTCTCTGTTGGACCTCCTCAGTGGTTCTGGTCCTGGTCCTGATGGCAGCTCAGCGGGTGGGGCGGCGGGTCAGTAAGGTTTGTGGCAGTCACCGGTCACCGGCTCAGAGCCTGCAGCGGCGACAGGCCCGGGTCACCGTCCAATACAACCGCAAGGAGCTGCAGAGGAGGCTGGACGTGGAGAAGTGGATCGACTGTGGACTGGACCAGCTGTACCGGGGACGGGTGAGTTCTGCAGTACTACTGCTGCATACATGTACTCTGCTGCTGCTGGGACACAGTCAGAAGGCTGAGTACTGCTGATCAAGAATACTTTGAACTAGTACTAATACTGCTTCTCACAAGGTACAAAGTACCAGGTGATTTATTTGCTATTACACAGCACAGGGTTACATAACAGATGCAGTACTTGTACTGTACTGCTGCCTATCGACCTAGAATCAGAACCACAAACGAATCCTGACACATTCTTCATCTTTAAGTGCCACTCCATTATTGATGAGTTGAAATGAGTCAGTCAGTGACATCCCTTCCTGTTCAGTCTGATGGTGTCCAGACGATTCATCACTTCCATTCATCGTCTACGTACGCAGCCATGAAATTCATTTTTATTGTGTTTCGAGAAACGGGCCGTCACGTCGTCCGTCCTCCTGTGTTTAGAGGTCGAGGTGACTTACTGCACACAAGGTGGCAAAAATTGACCAGTGTCAAGTTTAAAGGAAAATAGTTTGGTGAATTATTTTCAATATATAAGAGAAAGTTTCCAAACGAGCCGCATGTTGGTCCAGTTTGAAATCCCAGACTAGAGTCATGTCTGTCCAATCAGGTGCAGGCAGGAAGGGTTTGTGTCATTGAAGGAAGGTGTTTTCTTTGTTGGCCAAGCTTCCGAAGTGAAGAAGCAGCATAACGTGCATCCTAATGTTCAACACAAGCAAAGGTATTTATTTACAGCAGGACAGAAATATCACTGCGGACGTGAGAGACGAGCTTTTCATCTGAGCATTATGGAGACAGAAACAGGAGCAACAATTCACGGAGACAAATATGTGAGGAGGTCGGCCTACAGGTGTGTCAAACGTATGAACCACTAACATGTTACACAGCTGCATACTATCAATGTTAGCTACGTATGCCAGTTTTCACACAGAAGTCAAATGTGGAGGTGGAGGTTACTGAGAAATAATTCTGGTGCTCAGTGGAACTTAAATATCAAAGTATGACAATATCTGACCCACCAGCAGCACTTTGGAGGCCGTAGAAGCATTAGCTCAGCGTGCTCAGCAGTAATAATCGTGACAGCATTCACTCTATAAAGTCTCTAACCTAGATCTTCATGCATGAATGACAGGCAGTATCCATCACTCTGAGAAACAGGATTAGTTCTTCTCGTTAAGTGACAGGAAGCAAGGTGGATGAATAGAGCTCTGTTACATTAATCAGTCACTTGTGGAGATCATTTATTTATATCCTCCTGTGGCACGCAGTCCGTCTGAAAACATTCATGAGGAATATTGGGGAGCGAATAACAAACATAGGATCATTTTTGCAAACGCATCAGAGTCGTGGAGGTCTGGAGACAAATCTGCACGAGACATGTGGACACAACACGTTACAGACTTGACTTTGGACTCTGAGAGACTGATGGACATTTTTCATTAGTGTGTGATGACACACTCTCACACACAGACACACACACACACACACACACACACACAGACACAGACACACACACACACGTATCATCATCATCATCATCATCATCAACATCAACATCACAGATTGAAGATAAGACAGTATTGATCACTGTACTGTAACACAGATGAGTGTCTAACAGTGAACTGAATGTGTCCTTATATGGTCATAAATAGTTTGTTGGTTTGTGTCAGTCGAGTTACGCAAGATTTGTTTAAACATCAAAGACTGAAGACATTTTCTCACAGAGACACTGAGAGCTGATCTGAGGTCACAAATATAAACATCTAAATCATTTACTTTCTTTAAATTGTTCTAAAGTTAATAATATATAAAGTAATCTAAAACAGGTCAGTATCTGTGTTATTATGCATTTAAACCAAAACTATTGGTCAGACTAAAGATGAGCCGACACTTCAGTAGAAACACACAGGAAGTGATGCGTACATTTATAGCCTCAAGAACAAACAGGAGCTGACAGCTGAGAGCAGTGCTGCAGGCGTTACACTGGTTTATATATACAGGTCAGTGTCAGTGTATGGGGCAGTTACAGTGTATGGGGCAGTTACAGTGTATGGGGTAGTTACAGTGTATGGGGTAGTTACAGTGTATGGGGTAGTTACAGTGTATGGGGTAGTGACAGTGGGGTAGTTACAGTGTATGGGGTAGTGACAGTGTATGGGGTAGTTACAGTGTATGGGGCAGTTACAGTGTATGGGGTAGTTACAGTGTATGGGGTAGTGACAGTGGGGTAGTTACAGTGTATGGGGTAGTTACAGTGTATGGGGTAGTTACAGTGGGGTAGTTACAGTGTATGGGGTAGTTACAGTGTATGGGGTAGTTACAGTGGGGTAGTTACAGTGTATGGGGTAGTTACAGTGTATGGGGTAGTGACAGTGTATGGGGCAGTTACAGTGTATGGGGCAGTTACAGTGTATGGGGTAGTTACAGTGTATGGGGTAGTTACAGTGTATGGGGTAGTTACAGTGGGGTAGTTACAGTGTATGGGGTAGTTACAGTGTATGGGGTAGTGACAGTGTATGGGGCAGTTACAGTGTATGGGGTAGTTACAGTGTATGGGGCAGTTACAGTGTATGGGGTAGTGACAGTGTATGGGGTAGTGACAGTGTATGGGGTAGTTACAGTGTATGGGGTAGTTACAGTGTATGGGGTAGTTACAGTGTATGGGGTAGTGACAGTGTATGGGGCAGTTACAGTGTATGGGGTAGTTACAGTGTATGGGGCAGTTACAGTGTATGGGGTAGTTACAGTGTATGGGGTAATTACAGTGTATGGGGTAGTTACAGTGTATGGGGTAGTTACAGTGTATGGGGTAATTACAGTGTATGGGGTAGTTACAGTGTATGGGGCAGTTACAGTGTATGGGGCAGTTACAATGTATGGGGCAGTTACAGTGTATGGGGTAGTTACAGTGTATGGGGTAGTTACAGTGGGGTAGTTACAGTGTATGGGGTAGTTACAGTGTATGGGGTAATTACAGTGTATGGGGCAGTTACAGTGTATGGGGCAGTTACAGTGTATGGGGTAGTTACAGTGTATGGGGTAGTTACAGTGTATGGGGTAGTGACAGTGTATGGGGTAGTTACAGTGTATGGGGTAGTTACAGTGTATGGGGTAGTTACAGTGTATGGGGTAGTTACAGTGGGGTAGTTACAGTGTATGGGGCAGTATAAAGTGAAGCAGTCGTAGCTACAGTCAGTCTGGTTTTTGTAGAAGCAAAATTAGTTCCTTGTCTCCAGTCCGACTTGTCGTTGGGCGCTGGGCTCCAGCAGGACGGTTCCTTGTCTCCAGTCCGACTTGTCGTTGGGCGCTGGGCTCCAGCAGGACGGTTCCTTGTCTCCAGTCCGACTTGTCGTTGGGCGCTGGGCTCCAGCAGGACGGTTCCTTGTCTCCAGTCCGACTTGTCGTTGGGCGCTGGGCTCCAGCAGGACGGTTCCTTGTCTCCAGTCCGACTTGTTGTTGGGCGCTGGGCTCCAGCAGGACGGTTCCTTGTCTCCAGTCCGACTTGTCGTTGGGCGCTGGGCTCCAGCAGGACGGTTCCTTGTCTCCAGTCCGACTTGTCGTTGGGCGCTGGGCTCCAGCAGGACGGTTCCTTGTCTCCAGTCCGACTTGTCGTTGGGCGCTGGGCTCCGGCAGGGCGGTTCCTTGTCTCCAGTCCGACTTGTCGTTGGGCGCTGGGCTCCGGCAGGACGGTTCCTTGTCTCCAGTCCGACTTGTCGTTGGGCGCTGGGCTCCGGCAGGACGGTTCCTTGTCTCCAGTCCGACTTGTCGTTGGGCGCTGGGCTCCGGCAGGACGGTTCCTTGTCTCCAGTCCGACTTGTCGTTGGGCGCTGGGCTCCAGCAGGACGGTTCCTTGTCTCCAGTCCGACTTGTCGTTGGGCGCTGGGCTCCAGCAGGACGGTTCCTTGTCTCCAGTCCGACTTGTCGTTGGGCGCTGGGCTCCAGCAGGACGGTTCCTTGTCTCCAGTCCGACTTGTCGTTGGGCGCTGGGCTCCAGCAGGACGGTTCCTTGTCTCCAGTCCGACTTGTCGTTGGGCGCTGGGCTCCAGCAGGACGGTTCCTTGTCTCCAGTCCGACTTGTCGTTGGGCGCTGGGCTCCAGCAGGACGGTTCCTTGTCTCCAGTCCGACTTGTCGTTGGGCGCTGGGCTCCAGCAGGACGGTTCCTTGTCTCCAGTCCGACTTGTCGTTGGGCGCTGGGCTCCAGCAGGACGGTTCCTTGTCTCCAGTCCGACTTGTCGTTGGGCGCTGGGCTCCGGCAGGACGGTTCCTTGTCTCCAGTCCGACTTGTCGTTGGGCGCTGGGCTCCGGCAGGGCGGTTCCTTGTCTCCAGTCCGACTTGTCGTTGGGCGCTGGGCTCCGGCAGGACGGTTCCTTGTCTCCAGTCCGACTTGTCGTTGGGCGCTGGGCTCCAGCAGGACGGTTCCTTGTCTCCAGTCCGACTTGTCGTTGGGCGCTGGGCTCCAGCAGGACGGTTCCTTGTCTCCAGTCCGACTTGTCGTTGGGCACTGGGCTCCAGCAGGACGGTTCCTTGTCTCCAGTCCGACTTGTCGTTGGGCGCTGGGCTCCAGCAGGACGGTTCCTTGTCTCCAGTCCGACTTGTCGTTGGGCGCTGGGCTCCAGCAGGACGGTTCCTTGTCTCCAGTCCGACTTGTCGTTGGGCGCTGGGCTCCAGCAGGACGGTTCCTTGTCTCCAGTCCGACTTGTCGTTGGGCGCTGGGCTCCAGCAGGACGGTTCCTTGTCTCCAGTCCGACTTGTCGTTGGGCGCTGGGCTCCAGCAGGGCGGTTCCTTGTCTCCAGTCCGACTTGTCGTTGGGCGCTGGGCTCCAGCAGGACGGTTCCTCGTCTCCAGTCCGACTTGTCGTTGGGCGCTGGGCTCCAGCAGGGCGGTTCCTTGTCTCCAGTCCGACTTGTCGTTGGGCGCTGGGCTCCAGCAGGACGGTTCCTTGTCTCCAGTCCGACTTGTCGTTGGGCGCTGGGCTCCAGCAGGACGGTTCCTTGTCTCCAGTCCGACTTGTCGTTGGGCGCTGGGCTCCAGCAGGACGGTTCCTTGTCTCCAGTCTGACTTGTCGTTGGGCGCTGGGCTCCAGCAGGATGGTTCCTTGTCTCCAGTCCGACTTGTCGTTGGGCGCTGGGCTCCAGCAGGACGGTTCCTCGTCTCCAGTCCGACTTGTCGTTGGGCGCTGGGCTCCAGCAGGATGGTTCCTTGTCTCCAGTCCGACTTGTCGTTGGGCGCTGGGCTCCAGCAGGATGGTTCCTTGTCTCCAGTCCTCTTTGTGATCTTCTCGGACAGGTTGTGTAGGGGTCAGGAGGGTGTCTGGTTTGGGAACCTCAGAATCCGCTGAATGGGGAGTATTTAACAGTCACGAGGCAAATGAGATTTACTAAACATCAAAATATGGTGACTGCTGGCTCATCTCCACCTGTGAACCATCTCTGTTGTTATTGGGATCCAAACAAATCAAATCAAACACATTTTTATCTACATTTCACCCCCTTCACTGTTTTCCCATGTTATTGCTTTTATAAATGGAATCATGGTCAACATACAAAAATAAATACAAAACAAAAAATGTAGAAAAGAACCTCTTTAATGTCAAAGTGAAAAAAGATTTCTATAAAGTAATGTGAATTAATTAAAAATATCTAATGTAATGAGTCGAGTAAAGAGTTGATATAAAGGAGAAGGAGGGGGAAATGTCCCACGCACACACACACACACACACACACACACACACACACACACACACATACATACACACACACATACACACACACACATACACACACACACACACACACACACACACATACACACACACACACATACACACACACATACACACATACACACACACACACACACACACACACACATACACACACACACATACACACACACACACACACACACACATACACACACACACACATACACACACACATACACACATACACACACACACACACACACACACACACACACACATACACACACACACACACACACACACACACACACATACACACACACATTGGTTAAAGGAATTAATACTTCAAGTAAAGTAACTGTAACTAAAGTAACTGTAACAAGTATTATCAGATAAACGTCGCTCAGGTACAAAGACTGATGACCTGATGAGTGTTGGCCTGCTGTCTGATTGTTCCTGATGTCTGGGAAAATTTCTTTGTACTCTATACTCTACAATCTATGATTTATAATCTATAATCTATTATTTTTTAATCTATGATTTATAATCTATGATTTATAATCTATGATCTATAAAAATACGTTTTCACAGACTGGTCGGTCTGTTTATTTCTAATTTGTTTCTGACGACATTCACCTGTTTTTGATTCAAATACATCTTAGTATCAGTATAATATGACTTAATGATAAGGTACATATTGATGACTTAATGATAAGGTACATATTGATGACTTAATAATAAGGTACATATTGATGACTTAATAATAAGGTACATATTGATGACTTAATGATAAGGTACATATTGATGACTTAATAATAATGTACATATTGATGACTTAATGATAAGGTACATATTGATGACTTAATGATAAGGTACATATTGATGACTTAATGATAAGGTACATATTGATGACTTAATGATAAGGTACATATTGATGACTTAATAATAATGTACATATTGATGACTTAATGATAAGGTACATATTGATGACTTAATAATAATGTACATATTGATGACTTAATGATAAGGTACATATTGATGACTTAATGATAAGGTACATATTGATGACTTAATAATAATGTACATATTGATGACTTAATAATAAGGTACATATTGATGACTTAATGATAATGTACATATTGATGACTTAATGATAAGGTACATATTGATGACTTAATAATAATGTACATATTGATGACTTAATGATAAGGTACATATTGATGACTTAATGATAAGGTACATATTGATGACTTAATGATAAGGTACATATTGATGACTTAATAATAATGTACATATTGATGACTTAATGATAATGTACATATTGATGACTTAATAATAATGTACATATTGATGACTTAATAAAACCAGATTAATAACTTGATGAGGTGTGTTGTTCAGGAGGATGAGAAGCCAGAGGAGGTGAACATTGACGACTTGCTGGACCTGAAGACAGATGAGGAGAGGACAAGCAGACTGCAGGTAACACCTGTCTGTCTGTCTGTCTGTCTGTCTGTCTGTCTGTCTGTCTGACCTGTCTGTCCTCACAGTGTGTCTCTGTCTCTACAGGAGACCTTCCTGTCCTGTAACAACAACACAGAGGTGAGAGCCGTAGAGAAACAGCTGGACGTCTGTGTGGACATGTGTCCTGTGTGTCTTCCTCTGGTGAAACAATACTGTGGACTTGATGTAGTCTAACTGTTGTAACTGTTGATGAATGAGGTCCGTTATGGTCCTGTCTTTGGATGTACTGACCGGTCCGGCCCGTAGGGGTCACTAACACGTCTGAATTGTGGTTCCGGCAGGTGTTCATCAGAGACCTGCTGGTTAAACTTCACGGTCTGCAGAAGCAGGAGGATCTGCACAACGACGGCATCGACCTCCCTCAGCTCCACATCTACCCGAGCCGCTCTGGATCAGCTGACAGGGATGTCCTTCACTGAGACAATTAGCGTGCCCCCCAAGCTCTGCTGAGGACAGGAAAACAAATGCACCCGAAGTCTGCAGTCGTCACAATTGTCCTGAGTTCATCCAATCAGTTTTATTGAAGAATTTTATTAAAATACTGATCACTTCCTGCTGTGACGCCTTCAGAGACATTCAGGCCGAACATAAGTTTAAACTTTCAAACCGCCTACTCTCGCTGGCGTTTCCTACCCG
This sequence comes from Lagodon rhomboides, assembly GCA_039737535.1. Lineage (NCBI taxonomy): Eukaryota > Metazoa > Chordata > Actinopteri > Spariformes > Sparidae > Lagodon > Lagodon rhomboides. Next base: position 131,352 of record CM077787.1, read on the forward strand.
AGAGAGTCGGCTCCTCCTCTGGTGTCTCATTCAAATTGCAACAGCTGACATGAGGTCAGTGTGGACGCATTGTTTCACACCACCACCAGGGGGACTCAGCATGGCTTTTTCAATCACACAGAAACATCAGTTAGTTTAAACAAAGAGCAAAAACACCTGAACATCATCAACAGTTCTGTGTCCTCTCTTCACTCAACAACTACTTCCATCTGTCCTGCTTCTTTGGTCTGTCCTTGTTCTCCTGAAGAGTCTTTTATTGTTTGTACATGATTTGAAATAAATCTTTGCATTTGAAATAACTCATCCTTCAGACATTTCACTCTTCCTGCTTCTTCTGTCCATTCTGCTCATCATTTCCCTCAGTACTCCAGATCACAGTCAGCGCTCAGTCCTGACGGGTTATGGTTCCTCTGACAAAAAGATTAAAACAGAAACCTGAACTGGAACATCAGATCTTACATTTCCCATAATGCACCTGTTACCATTCATCAGAGTGAACAGAGAGGAGATAACTTCCTGGTCATCATCCTGATGTGGAGCAATGCATTGTGGGATTGTTAGCAGACAGTAGCCGTGTCCTAATTCAGAGGCTGCATCCTTCAGAGGACCCGGCCTTTGCGGCCTTTGAAGGCGAGTCCTTCGAAGGCCGCAGCAACCGTTGTTAAATGGGATGGTCTAGCTTTCGGAGTATTTCCTGGTTGCATCACCAGATGTTGATGATGATGTTCAGATGACCCTTACCCTTACATCACGATTTCTGCTGCCCAGGCCCGTGAAAGATAGTGAGAGTGAAAAGACGAGTAGAAAGTAAAAATAATGAAACTATATTTACCTAGAGCAAGTTCTGATTTTCTTTTTAACCCTGCTGATTCTGGAGGAAGACGAGAAGCGGCTCTGTCGGCGCCGCCAGCAGCTGGTATTTCTCCGGTTTAGAGAGCACCGTGGAGAGGGTAGACCTGTTATTTGAACCCACAGTAATGTTATCATTATTATCATTATTAAATCTGCGCCACTTGATTTTGCCATTGTTATTATTTTTCGGGACTGAGCCACAGCGCGCAAAGCATCTTGGGATATGTGAAGCCACGAAGGATAGTAGCGGTGCATCCTCCAAAAAGAGGGAAAAGAAGGCTGCATTTGAGGGGTGCGTCCTTCAAAGGATGCAGCCCCTGAATTGGGACACAGCTATTTAGATAGTAAAGTGTGCTAAACAGGAAGTGATGTCAGGATGGCGTATCCAGTCGAAAATGAAACAGATACTGATGAGCTCTTTGACAGCAGCTTTGAACAATGAAGGACAGATGGACACACAGCGCCCTCCGCTGGTGACACAACCAACACCATCAACCACTAATCATTAGCATCACACCGATGATACCACATGTAGAATTAACACTGTGATAACAATAACAACAAAATATTAATATTTATAATAATGTTATTATTTTTGTTGTGAAATACAGAGAATCAAAAAAAGGCATCACAACTTACTGCAGTCTGACACAAATAAAGAGCTTTCAGACCTTGAGGGAAGAATTTAATCTGGAGCAGCAAGATTTATCTGTCAGATACAGTGGAAAACCACAAGTTCCCTCATTTGGAGGGAATTCTGTTGGAAGAGTCTGGTCCGATTCTTTGCCACTCCTCGGCAAGAACGACACAGAATTGACATATTCCCTCAGGGCACAACAAGATTAATGTTCCAATATATGGTCGAGGTGGACGGACTTTATTAGACTTCAAAGACAAGATTTTACATGAGACATATGTGTAATGTGGCTTGAGCATAACCTTTCCTCCCAGTTGATGTTAATGTATTGTTTATCCATTTTCAAAATTTGATGTTATTTTATTTTATTTCATATTTTTATTTGGGTGTCCATATCAAACGCAACTGGATTTGGTTTTTGTCTTGAAGACGTTTCACCTCTCATCCAAGAGGCTTCATCATGGATGAGAGGTGAAACATCTTCAAGACAAAAACCAAATCCTGTTGCGTTCGATTCAATTTCCTTGAGATAACTATGACCTGGATGAATGAGAATATTCACAGAATTGGGTGTCCATAGTTTGGGACCAGTAATAATGCCTGTGAATTGTGACCGATGTGGAAGGATTGTTACTATTTTACTTTTATAATGGTGGAATATGTTTTGTTAATGACTCAATGAGTCAGAGTGCAACTTTGAGTTTGATTTTCTTCTGCTTATCCGGAGCCGGGTCGCAGCAGCCTGAGCAGGGACGCCCAGACTTCCCTCTCCCTGGACACTTCCCCCAGCTCTTCCGGGAGGATCCTGAGGCGTTCCCAGGCCAGCTGGGCGACACAGTCACTCCAGCGTGTCCTGGGTCTTCCCCGGGGCCTCCTCCCGGTGGGGCATGCCAGGAACACCTCCCGAGGAAGGCGTCCCGGGGCATCCGGTAAAGATGCCCGAGCCACCCCAGCTAGCTCCTCTCGATGTGGAGGAGCAGCGGCTCTACTCCGAGCTCCTCCCGGGTGGCAGAGCTCCTCACCCTATCTCTAAGGGAGCGCCCCGCCACCCTGCGGAGGAAACTCATTTCGGCCGCTTGTATCCGGGATCTTATTCTTTTGTTCATGACCCAAAGTTCATGACCATAGGTGAGGGTAGGAACGTAGATTGACCGGTAAATCGAGAGCTTCGCCTTTCGGCTCAGCTCTCTCTTCACCACGACGGACTGCATTACTGCAGCCGCTGCACCGATCCGCAACCGCCCGTGCTGCTGCACGTTTGGTCTGCCGGTACCCGTCAGCTGCCTCAGGAGTCCCCCGAGCCAACCAGGCTCAGTAGGACTCCTTCTTCAGCTTGACAGCATCCCTTACTTCCAGTGTCCACCACCGGGTTCGGGGATTGCCGCCTCAACAGGCACCGGAGACCTTTCGGCCACAGTTTCGTACAGCCGCGTCAACAATGGAGGTGGAGAACATGGTCCACTCGGACTCTATGTCCCCAGCCTCCCTCGGGATCTGGTCAAAGCTCTTCCGGAGGTGGGAGTTGAAGACCCCCCTGACAGCGGGTTCCGCCAGACGTTCCCAGCAGACCCTCACTGTGCATTTGGATCTGCCAAGTCTGTCCAGCTTCCTCCCCTGCCAGCGAATCCAACTCACCACCAGGTGGTGATCAGTTGACAGCTCAGCCCCTCTCTTCACCCGAGTGTCCAAGACATACGGCCGGAGGTCAGATGACACGACTACAAAGTCAATCATTGACCTCCAGCCTAGGGTGTCCTGGTGCCACGTGCACTTGTGGACACCCTTATGCTTGAACATGGTGTTCGTTATGGACAAACTGTGGCTAGCACAGAAGTCCAATAACAGAACTCCACTCGGGTTCAGATCGGGGAGGCCGTTCCTCCCAATCACACCCCTCCAGGTAACACTGTCGCTGCCCACGTGGGCGTTGAAGTCCCCCAGAAGAACGACGGAGTCTCCAGTTGGAGCACTTTCCAGTGCCCCTCCCAGGGACTCCAAGAAGGCCGGGTACTCTACACTGCTGTTCGGCCCGTAAGCCTAAACAACAGTGAGAGACCTATCCCCGACCCGAAGGCGCAGGGAAACGACCCTCTCGCTCACCGGGGAGAACTCCAACACATGGCGGCTGAGATGGGGAGCTATAAGCAAGCCCACACCAGCTCGCCGCCTCTCACCGCGGGCAACTCCAGATAGAAGAGAGTCCAGCCTCTCTCAAGGAGTTGGGTTCCAGAGCCCAGACTGTGCGTGGAGGCGAGCCCGACTATCTCTAGCCGGTACCGCTCAACCTCCCGCACTAGTTCAGGCTCTTTCCCCCCCAGTGAGGTGACATTCCATGTCCCCATGGCCAGAGTCACCGTCCGGGGATTTGGTCGCCGGGGCCCCCGCCCATGACTGCCACCCAAACCACATTGCACCAGCCCCTTCTGAACCCTCCTGCGGGTGGTGGGTCCACTGGAGGGCGGGCCCACGTCGCTCCTTCGGGCTGTACCCGGCCGGGTCCCGTGGGCACAGACCCGGCCACCAGGCGCTCGCCTACGAGCCCCAACCCCAGGCCTGGCTCCAGGGTGGGGCCCCGGTAACGCCAATCCGGGCAACGTACGCTGCCTCGTTGTAATAATGTTCATCATGGGCTTTGTCACTAATGTATATATATGTATATATGTGTGTGTGTGTGTGTGTGTGTGTGTGTGTGTGTGTGTTGAAGATGAACCTATGGAATTTAATTTGATCTCATTGGTCTTTTGGGTTTTTATGTACACGTTTCTTCCTTCAGAGACTAGAAACAGGCATAAAAGTATAGATGTTGAGACATCATGATGTCACTGAGGTCAGTGAGGTCACTTCCTGTCTGGCAGAGAGGACTTTTAGTCACAGGATGAAATCAAAAACACAATTTAACACAATCAAACAATCAGACTTTACTTTAATAAGAACATGAATGTACAAAAACATGAATAAATAAACTGTTCAAAGAACCAATCAATCAAATATTCAATCATCAATCAATCAATGTCTTGATGAATACCTATCAACAGATAAATAAATAAAACAAATTAAAAACAACAAACTGATCAAATAATACATTAATTAAAAATGAATAAATATAAATGTGTAATTTAGTTTATTATTACATTTTGAAAAGTTTATGAAATATATTTGATATGAATCATTATTGATTCATTAATTGATTTGTTTTATCAATTTGTTAACTGATGATTAGTTTCACATGATTGGCTCCACTGAGCGCCCGTAAAACAACTTTAATACAAAACAACCACTAATTGTAATATTATTTAATATTATTTAATAAATATTATGTTATCTAAATTATTTGTATCTAAAGTGCAGTAAAAAAAACAACTTTAATCTGAAAACACCATCTGAGAAGCTCGCCAAAATAAAAGTTCTTACAACTTTACACTGAGCTGGTCTTCATTCAGGGTCAGTGAAGGAGGTCAGACTGAGACTGGACTCACCTGTAAACACACACACACGTAGACATGCACACAGCACTTCATTATTGTATGCAAACAAAAATCATAAACAGACACAGAAGTGTCGACATGACGCTACATTTATATCACAGTTCATAAATCTAGAGGACGATATTGTCCTCCTAATTATTATTATTGTTTATTTATTTATATTCTGAAAAACTCATTAAAGTCATTCAAGTGGAGCCTGTGTGATTTTCTCTGGTCATACGTTAACGATCTCGTCTCGACGGATCAATCTGATCCTCTTCAGACGATCACTTTGGCCTAAACTGTGAATCGTGGCCATGGCAGCATTGTGCGACGGGGGCGTGGCCATGGCAGCATGGTGCGACGGGGGCGTGGCCATGGCAGCATGGTGCGACGGGGGCGTGGCCATGGCAGCATTGTGCGACGGGGGCGTGGCCATGGCAGCATGGTGAATTAGTGTTTTGTCATTACCTTGTTGTGGCAGAAGCCGTGTCCCAGGATCAGTCCCAGCGCTGTGCTGAGGACGCTGACTCCACAGAGGACCGTCTGCAGCCCACTGGCGCCGCCCATCACACTGAACAGAACTGCATTCCACTGAACTACACCTCTGGGCTCCAGGCACACTCCGGTCCACATGGTCCTGTTGTACAGATACCCTGCATGTCTGAGGGCCAGAGACAGAGAGACAAAGAGACAGAGAGAAATGAGACAAAGAGACAAAGAGACAGAGAGAAATGAGACAAAGAGACAAAGAGACAGAGAGAAATGAGACAGAGAGACAAAGAGACAGAGAGAAATGAGACAAAGAGACGGAGAGACAAAGAGAGACAACAGGCACAGAGACAAGAGAGACAGACTGACAAGAAGGAGAAGGACAGAGAGAAAATAGACAAGAGACAAAGAGACAAACAGTCAGAGAGACAAGAGAGACAAACAGTCAGAGAGACAAGAGGCAGAGAGACAAGAGGCAGAGAGACATCAGTCAGCAGAGTCAGTACACATTCATTTATGTGTGTGTGTGTGTGTGTGTGTGTGTGTGTGTGTGTGTGTGTGTGTGTGTGTCTCACCTGTTGGGGACGGGTTGCAGTGGGACCCCCCAGGTGGGACCAGAGGTTGTGTTGAACAGACAGAGTGGACCCTGAGAGAGACCAGTGGCGCTGACAAGACAACAGAACCCCGAAACCAGCAGACACACACACGAGTGCACCACCTGACACAACATCTGGACACAGACAGATGTAAGTTTTGTGATATAATCAGAAAACATCTGTATTGATGAGCTCACCTAAATGATTATCAAACATCTGCACTGATGAGCTCACCTGACTCCTGAAGGCGCAGCAGCCTGTGGTTTTGCTGCTCTGGACGAGCCCTCGCGCTGTGAACAGAACCTGAAATCAAACAGACATCAGTCTTTGGATCAATAATCAGTGTGTTTGTCTCTTATTGGTTTTATATTGATAACATGTTGATGAGAATAAGATTCTGCTTCATTAAAACTGAATACAGACCAGATCACTGGAGGACAGATGTGTCCTATAATCTGTCCTCCAGATCAAAGTAACTAAGTACATAAAATACAAATATTCACTTAATGTTCAGTCTGATGGCATCATCACACACACACACACACACACACACACACACACACACACAGACTCGTACCACGCAGCCGGACCCCCACAGGCCGGTGGCCCAGGTGGCCTCTCTGGTCACATGACCCTCCAACAGGAAGTGGACGTTGAGTCCAGGAAGCAGCAGCAGGATGTTGGACAGCATGCAGACGACAGCCAATGGCAGCAGAGAGACACCGACACACCGCAGACACCTTGACACACACATCTGTCCGCGTGTTAGCAGAGTTAGCACGCTGTGTTAGCACGCTGTGTTAGCGCTATATAAACATATCAAAAATCAATATTTTATTCTTGATCTTTTTTCATATACTATGTAGGTGAGATGAGTATCTCATCTCACCTACATTATGACTCCGGAGACCTTTTGACCAGCAGATGTTTGTATCACAGCTGTTCACTCTCAACTAATGCTAACACAACCATGACGAGCCACATGATGCTAACAGCAGGCGGACAGTGTTTCTACTGCGGCTTCAACCGCCTCAACACAGAAGGTTGATGATACAACAACAAGCAGGTGTGAACCAACAAAACTCATCCATTTGCCCACCTGAAAGTCAAAGCCCTCATCAGATCCAAACCCAGACCAGGACAGTCCAGACCGGGACAGTCCAGACCGGGACAGTCCAGACCAGGACAGTCCAGACCAGGACAGTCCAGACCAGGACAGCCCAGGTCTGGACTGAAGAGGCTGGATCATCAGTCTGTCCAGCTCAGACAGTAGTTGACATTAACTTCTGTATTGTTACTGACAAACAGCAAAGCTGTGACACATGATGGAGTTTAATATGTAACGACAAGAAAGGATCTACCTGTGTGTGTGTGTGTGTCTGTGTGTGTGTCTGTGTGTGTCTGTGTGTCTGTGTCTGTCTGTGTGTCTGTGTGTGTGTGTGTCTGTCTGTCTGTGTGTGTGTCTGTGTGTGTCTGTGTGTGTCTGTGTGTGTCTGTCTGTCTGTGTGTGTGTGTGTCTGTGTGTGTCTGTCTGTCTGTGTGTGTGTCTGTGTGTGTGTCTGTGTGTGTGTCTGTCTGTCTGTGTGTGTCTGTCTGTCTGTGTGTGTGTGTGTGTGTGTGTGTGCGTCTGTGTGTGTCTGTGTGTCTGTGTGTCTTCAGATGTCTGTTGTTGATGTTGACAGTTGTCGTACAATAAAACCCAGAAAATATTAAATTAGTTGCAGATTTACCCGTTTAAACATTTTTATTATTTAACCATTTAAATAAGAGACAGAAAACAACTTCACGTTCATAGAAACATGTTTGTGTCCCAGCTGCAGCCTGCTGAGCTCAGACTGGACCAATAACATTAATATATAATAAATAATATAAATATAATATAAATGATATAATAATGTTTGAATATGTGCTGATGAGAACTCACCCTGCAGAGCTGCTCCAACAGACAGATGATCAACTTCAAGTCACTCTGAGGAACCAACATTTATAACTCCCAGAGACATGCCCACAGCCAAATCTGGAAACAGGAAGTACCCACGTTGACATTATTTTTAAATATCACGAAGGGAATTTTAACATGAGTCGATGTAAAGAATGTAAACGTGGCTCACAGGACAGCCGGAGGTCAAAGGTCACTGATTATTACAATGAGCCTCAGACAGGAATATAAATATAAACACTGCAGCAGCTGAGTCCACAACAGCTTTCCTCTATTTTCAGTTCTTCTTATTTTAGCTCATCTGTGAGTCACAGGACAGCAAAGACTCATGGGAAGCATCATCACCATCACAGGATGATGTGTTCTGGTTGACCTGGTTTCAGGTCTGAGGGCGTCTGATGGTCTCATGTGACAGGTGGTCTGGACTGACCCTCCTCCGGTGTCTCTGTTGTCATCAGGAGGAGCTTCAATGCTTCAGTCAGTTGTTTGATTGGTTCAAACCATTTTGATTGACAGCTGCCAACTGAACGGACGGAAACCAGTTTGTGGTGCACAAACAGATGAGAGGAAGTTTTTCTGTCCCCTCCTCGTCATCATCATCAGAACCTCTTCATCATCATCAGAACCTCTTCATCATCATCATAGCTTCTTCTCATGTTGACATCACAAACTAATGTTCATTCATTGATTAACTGAACCCATCAAAGATCATCTGTGCGTGAAGACGCTCTCCTCTGTAACACCACTGTACAACCAGAATGAGACCTCTTCTCTCATAAACCATCAGCTAATGTTTCTGAACCAGGACCATCAGGATCTGGATCAGCTGTTTATTTCAGCTGGATCAACATCTCAGTAAATATTAGCAGTGGTGGACAGTAACGAAGTAAATTTACTCGAGTATTATTTTTGGGGGATACTTTTACTTTCACTCCACTACATTTCTATTGATGCTCTCGTTACTTTTGAACTTACGTCAGCTGATGATTTTTTTTTTATATAATTTTTTTTTCAATATTCTGAGAAAATAAACTGTTTCTGCTGATTCCTGTATGGTTTGTCTGAGTCGTATTGCCGTACCTGTACTACGTCGTGCTATACAATCCATACAATGGAGGAAGAAACTGAGAAACATGGAGAAACTCCCACCGAGCAGCCGTGGCCTTATCTCAAACCCATGTTTGAGATTTCTGTCACAAAAACTGATTTGTTTCAGATTAAATGTTTGTTGTGCTTACAGCGAACAAATTATATCACGGCTTACAAAAACTCGTCTCACAACCTGAAAAAGCACGTTGCAGTATGTAAAGTAGCTACTGACGTTAGCTAGCTTAATGTTTGTTAAATGGCAGATGAACATTTTAAACGTAACTGTATGAGCTTGTAGTATCATCATTTTTATACGGTTTAAAAATATGGCAGCTGTTGCAGTGCAGTCGAAGGATTAAGTTGACTTTCTGTTCATGTTTTTTATACAATTCATATCAAAGAATCGCATCAGTGTATTGTATAATGACAATAAAGCTACTTTTCTTTCCTGTATTTCCTGAGATATTTTTAAAATACTTTTACTCAAGTAATATTTTAAGCAAATACTTTAGTACTTTACTTAAGTAATATTTTGACTAAGCTACTTTTACTTGTATTGGAGTAATATTTGACAACGAGTATCTGTACTTTTACTCAAGTAGTGAAGTTGTGTACTCTGTCCACCTCTGAATATTAGTTACAGATCAGACTGTCAACAGATAATCAATATTAATGAGCTTTGATCCGGCCATAACAAGCTCATCAGGACAGAAAGAATCATCACTGATTGATGAATCAGAAAATGAAACTACAAGAGAACTTTAAACATCCCGACTCAGCAGGTTCAAACACTTCAGGACGTTTTACTGCATCTGATTCATGAGGAGACGTCAGACTGGTCTCAGCTCCTTCAGGGTCACATGACCACACGACACCACAGAGACGTCACACTTCCTCTTCCTCACAGAGCCAGCTGAGTTTTAACAACCATCACTGATGAGAGAAAGAAAAACAAGTTCATGATGTCATTGTTCTTTATTTTAATCATCTCTGATTTCAGATCAGCCGACAGGAAAAAAAATCAGCTGATTCTGGAACCAGCTGATCAAACTCAGGATTCAGTTCTGACCCTGGTGTGAAGTGTTTTGGTGTAAAGTCGTGATTCAGACAGAAAAGCCTGCAGTTGGACCTTTATTGATTCACTTTGGTTTATTGATAAATGAGCGTCTTCAGCTACAAAGACACCTGATCTGAAACATTCATCATCTGAAGCTGAGTCACTTTTCTCAAATCAAACACTTTGTTCAAACGTCAGTTTAACATCTGAACCAGACGTCTGTCTGATGTCAGTTTGTTTACTGTTTGATTCTTTTCTCTGTCTGAAGAAAGACCAGCTGAAGGACCTAAACTGTCATCAGCGCCCCCTTCAGGCAGGCGTGATCACAACACTCACAGAACTCAACTCAAAATGAATCTGATAGATGCTAACATGCTAGCATGAATCTGATAGATGCTAACAGCAACATTCAGTTCCTGTTTGTTAACCTCAATGTTGACAGAAACAGAGGAGGAGGAGCCTGTAAGAGCTGTTAGCAGCTCCTGTTTCCATGTTTCTGTTCTTTAGAAATGTCCCTGTTCGCGGGAAAAATAAAGGAATTCTGATTCTGAATGTAATTGATTACTTTGACACAGAACAAATCTCAGAACAAAAACATGAAGACTCGGTTCTAAACCATCTTTTTCTCTGACTCCTAAGAGGACTTATGGACGGACATCAAAAATATTGATGTCATCAGGACGTGACACCACTCTGAATCAGATCAACATGATGAAAACTCAGGTATCATTACAGACATTAAGATGTCAAAATAACTGTTACAATGTTCTCAGTCACATACGATCAATATCATCAATACTTGGACCTTAAAGTTTCTGAAGAACAAACCGATATAAACATCTCACGTTGTTTGAGATAATCAACCGTCAATCTAATGAGAATTTGTTACTGTTGAGGAGCTTTTACTCCCCTCAGGGCCAGAGTCTTCACCAAATGAATATTTCCCACAGGACCTGAACGCAGCATCAACATCCTGACCTTGTGCATGATGACATCATGATGGTGTCATGTGACACGAACTAACCGTCACAAGTTAACATGTTTACAGCTGTCAAATATTTCTGCTCTAAAACTAGAGAAAAAAATCTGGTTTATTAGTTTAACATTCAACATTCACCTGCCACAAACTCTCATTTAGTTCCATCATACGGCCAAAAGTATGTGGACACCTGTTCTGAAGGGAAATGATCATTGGGTTGGGTTTGTCTCTGAAACAGCTGATGAAGCCACTGGAGAACCTGAGCGACCATGAAGAACCTGACCGACCATGAAGAACCTGAGCGACCATGAAGAACCTGACCGACGGTGGAGAATCTTCATGAACACAGTGTGGGGAAGGTTCAGCTGTCCACATATTTCTGTCCAAGTTGTGTCTCCACAGGACGAAGGAAGCAGAGTTCTGTCGGCACTTTTCACTTTAAATTCTCTCAAAATAAAATAAACTACTTTTATTTCAAACAAAGAAGAAGAAATGACGACGACCTCTGACCTGAACCCAGTGATGGTGGAGAGACACTGAGACACAGTACAGAGAGAGAGAGTTCATCTGTTCAGGCCTGAAAACATCTCCGTCAGAGTCGCCTGTTTACTGCCTCTGATGGAGGAGGCGGAGGAGGAAGAGGACGAGGAGGAGGAGGAAGAGGGCGAGGAGGAAGAGGTCTTTGTCGTCTTTTTGAAAGCTCTACTGGGCGTGACAGCGCTCCTGCTGGCCTCCTCCCTCCCCGGGTGGTGCTGACGGAGCGGGTAGGCATCTGTGGATCCTTTCCGTCTGTCTGTGGCTCTCTGTCTCTCCTCCTGGTCCAACTCCTTCTGCAGGAGCAGAGCCAGCCTCCGGTCCTCGTCCTCCTGCTGCCGTCTGCTCAGCAGCTCCGCCTCCAACTCAGTGATCCCTTGCAGGAGGGAGTAGGAGGAGGAGGAGGAGGAGGAGGAGGAGGACAAGGACGAGGACATGGTGGAGGAGGAGGTGGACGTGGTGGAGGAGGAGGAGGACGTGGTGGAGGAGGAGGAGGACAAGGACGAGGACGTGGTGGAGGAGGAGGAGGAGGACAAGGACGAGGACGTGGTGGAGGAGGAGGAGGTGGAGGAGGAGGAGTGACAGACTTGTTTATGGACCATCACCTCCTCTTCCTCAGGGCTCTTCCTCTTGGCCAATGATGAAGCTCCTCCATCATTAGTCAGCCTGAAGGACGCTGACGGAGCAGCCAGGTGGACGTCTGCACCGTGATGCTCCAGGTGAGGGAGCGGCCGCTTGGAGACCAGGATGTTCTCCTGGAACAGGAAGTGAGAAGACAGTGTTCTAATACGTTCTACACCCTTTCTAATGCTCCAACAAAAGTTCTATCATGATTTAACACATACTATACCATGTTCTAACACAGTCTAACATGTTCTGACACATGTTCTGACACAATCTAACATGTTCTGACACATGTTCTAACACAATCTAACATGTTCTGACACATGTTCTAACACAGTCTAACATGTTCTGACACATGTTCTAACACAGTCTAACATGTTCTGACACATGTTCTAACACATGTTCTAACACAGTCTAACATGTTCTGACACATGTTCTAACACAGTCTAACATGTTCTGACACATGTTCTAACAGTCTAACATGTTCTGACACATGTTCTAACACAGTCTAACATGTTCTGACACATGTTCTAACAGTCTAACATGTTCTGACACATGTTCTAACAGTCTAACATGTTCTGACACATGTTCTAACAGTCTAACATGTTCTGACACATGTTCTAACACACTATAACATGTTCTGACACATGTTCTAACAGTCTAACATGTTCTGACACATGTTCTAACAGTCTAACATGTTCTGACACATGTTCTAACACAGTCTAACATGTTCTGACACATGTTCTAACACAGTCTAACATGTTCTGACACATGTTCTAACACAGTCTAACATGTTCTGACACATGTTCTGACACATGTTCTAACACAGTCTAACATGTTCTGACACATGTTCTAACACAGTCTAACATGTTCTGACACATGTTCTGACACATGTTCTAACACATTCTAACATGTTCTGACACATTTTAACACTTTGAGGCACTGGGCTCTGTCTCTCTCCGTCTCCACTCAGCCTGAGCAGAGATGCCGTAAGCTGGTCGTGGTGTTATGTTTTGTTTGATGTTTATCTGATGGGTGGAAGTCCAGTGTTCGTGGCCTTGTTTCAGTTGGGGTTAGTTGTTCCTTTGTGTTCGGGCAGAGGATTCCCCCAGCTCTGACAGCTGGTCTGGGAGGCTGCCCTTCTTCTGTTCAGTTTTGCCGGCCCATCAGTTTGTTTGTTTGATTGTTGAGGGGTTTTCCTTTTGTTTGGCTGTTGTTCAATTAATAAACTTATCTTCCTTTAAACTGCAACTGGCTTGATTGTCTTATGCTAAACCTCATTTGGAGAACCTCCTGTAAGGGGTTGTGACACTAACACATGTTCTAACAGATTCTGACACATGTTCTAACACATGTTCTAACAGATTCTGACACATGTTCTAACACATGTTCTAACAGATTCTGACACATGTTCTAACACATGTTCATACTTGTTCTAACACATGTTCATACTTGTTCTGACACATGTTCTAAGAGATTCTGACACATGTTCTAACACATGTTCTAACAGATTCTGACACATGTTCTAACACATGTTCTAACAGATTCTGACACATGTTCTGACACATGTTCTAAGAGATTCTGACACATGTTCTAACACATGTTCTAACAGATTCTGACACATGTTCTAACACATGTTCATACTTGTTCTAACACATGTTCTAACACTTGTTCTAACACATGTTCATACTTGTTCTGACACATGTTCTAACACATGTTCTAACACATGTTCATACTTGTTCTAACACATGTTCTAACACATGTTCATACTTGTTCTGACAGATGTTCTAACACATGTTCATACTTGTTCTGACACATGTTCATACTTGTTCTAACACATGTTCTAACATGTTCATACTTGTTCTAACACATGTTCATACTTGTTCTGACACATGTTCTGACACATGTTCTAACACATACTCTGACATGTTTTGACACATTCTCTCACTGTTAGAAAGCTGTTAGCCAAACTGACCTTGTTGGCTGTTAAATTGCAGGTGTTGTTGCTGATGGACTGACGAGGAGACAAGAACCTGAAACACACAGGAACATCATCATCTTCATCATCATCATCATCATCATCATCATCATCTTCATCATCATCATCATCTTCATCATCATCATCATCATCATCATCATCATCATCATCATCACTCTGATCAAACTTGACTGTTTGTATTCAGTCTCATTAAACACAGAGATATAAAACATTCAATCTGATCATTGATCTGTTTGTCTCTCAGCTGTGATCATCTGGTCCTCATTATAAAACAATGTGACATCACAAGCTGATATTAATGATGTGTAGACGCACCACACTGGACCAATCAGTCAGTCAGTCAGTCAGTCAGTCAGTCAGTCACACTGGTGTTAGTGGATCAAGTCTGGTCACGTGACTCAAACGCTTGCAGTCGACCTACTTCTCGATCTGTCCGACCTCCTTCTTCTTCTTCTTCTTGGCTGGAGTGGCGTCAGCAGGACGGGGGTTCTCCTGAGAGACCACAGGGGAGTTCTGATGGAGAGGAGAGACAGAGGGGGGAGAGAGAGCGAGCGGGGGAGAGAGACGGGAGAGAGAAAGAGAGAGAGAGAGAGGGGAGAGAGACAGGAGAGAGAGAGAGAGAGAGAGAGAGAGAGAGAGAGAGAGAGAGAGAGAGGGGGGAGAGAGAGAAGATGGATGAGGAGGTGAAACAGAGTAACGTAGTGAACAGAGTGGCGATGTCGCCCACACAGGCTGCAGAGGTCATTATAAACTATATGAACAAACACCTTCCTGCTGACTCGTGGATGACTGATGACATCATATCTCCAGTGAGTGTTTGTTTACAGTGAACAATAAAGTTGATCAGTTTGAGCACTGAACGTGTGAACAGTGTCCAGGTGAACTGAAGAGGATCAGTGTTGTATCAAAGCACCGTGAAATACATTGACTTCATTGAGACACCAGATAACTTCTACCTGTAGATTTTTAACATTAAAAACTTCAATGTTCGGAATATTGATTACTGATCATCACTGACCAGCTGATCGCTGAGCAGTCGAGCCAGCCTCTCATCTTCCTCCTTCCTCCTCCTCTCCTCCTGCAGCAGGTTCTCCTCCTCGGCCAGCAGCCTCTGGATGTACTCCTCACTGGCCCTCCTCTCCTCCTCCTCCAGCACCCGCTTCTCCTCTGTCAGCTGGCAATGACATCATCATGACCATCATCATGACCATCATCATCATCATCATCATCAGAATGAAGAGATTGAACTTACTTTGGTCACCTGGTCCTCATATTCCTGCCTCAGCTCTCCTGGTTCACAGACTCTGGGAAAAACCAATGAGACTACACACACACACACACACACACACACACACACACACACACACACACACACACACACACACACACACACACACGTTATCTCTCCTCTGTTACAGCTCTGTCACTACCTCCACCGGAGGATCACAACCAAACTGTCCCCCGTCATCTATGTAGCTTTGACACAGACAGCGAGGCGGAATAATGGAGCAAGACTCAGTGATCAGGATGAGCGATCAGGATCAGTAATGTTTGTCTCAACCAGTTTCCTCCCTGCAGATTATCTTGGGATATCTGTGTGTGAGTGTTGTACCTCCTGTGTGCTGCTGCTCATCCTCACTGTTGTCGTCCTGTCCGCTGACTCGTCTCTGACACAGCAGAGGGAAGCAGCTCTGGATCTGAGTCCAGAGCTGCTGGTTCACCAGTGTGTTTTTCCTGCTGTTCAGACGAGCCCACGTGGAGACTCTCTTCCTGCAAAGAGGACAGCAGAGCGTCGCTTTGTCCACCGACTCCAGGAAACACTCCTGAGAACACACACACACAATCACACAAATGATGACATCACCATACAGAGATTCTGTGATGATCAATATAAGATAATCATTGCGTGTGTGTATGTGTGTTACCTTGCAGAAGGTGTGTGTGCAGGGCAGTGTGACGGGCTCCATGAAGATCTCCAAACAGACGGGACACCTGCAGTCATCCAGACTCAGCTCCCCCGCCCTCCCCCCTCTGTCTGACACCACAGCCATCTTTGTCTTCTTCTTCTTCTGTGGTGGCTAACAGCTCTGCAGCAGCCTGCAGGGACACAGACAGTGTTCACTCCATCTGACTGAAGGATGTCAGATCTGTCAGCTGACACCTGCAGTGTTGTTTAGAACCTGCCAGTGTTAGCAGCAGATATTTGTAAACTGATCCAACCATTGAACCAGTCACCACAACAGCACCAGACTCCATTAACAAATGTGTTGATTTTAAGAGTTGTTGAGTTAAAACAAACTTTCTAACGTAGTGAAACTGTGTCTCTGACAGATTCTAACTGGTTGTGTCCTTGTTGTAAATTCAGCATTAAATCAGAAGCTGAAGTTGTTTGTCTCCTTGTACAAAGTGTCAGTTTGTGGCAGCATGTCTGTACCAGCCTGTCTGCTTCTGTGTCTAAAGTGCTAAAGTCTTACCTGCCAACACTGATCAGCTGTTTGAACACACTGTTTACACTGATGTCACCATTTACACTCCATTTATGAAAGAAGAAACATGTTATTGATCTAAACATGTCACATGTTACAAAGACACTAAACAGGAACAATATAGGCTCCTTCTTTGTCCCCGTGGAGAAAGTCCCCAGACTCCCTTAACAAATGTGTCAGTTTAGTGAGTTGTTGAGTTGGAGACACTTTATAAACTCTGTGAAACTCTGTCTCTGACTCATTCTGCATTATTTGGACCTTCTTGTAAATTCAGCAGATGTTCTACATGAACTTCTTCCTGTCTTTGTGTAAAATCTGTTTGTCTCAGTGATGTTTATGTAGAGATATACAGTAGAGCGGGGAGGTGAGATGTGTTGACACCAGGTGTGAAGTGACTCTGACAGGTAGGACAGGTGAGGCCTCTGGGTGTCTGACCGTCACTGTGCAGACTGATGTGACAACTTCAGTTTGAACACATGAGATGATTTAACACTCAGTCGAACTGTTGAGTCCTTCAGCAGCAGTGAACTTTCTCTTCAGCTAACTGCTAACGTTAGTTAACTTTAACTTTGTAGGACAGGTAACCGACTTACCTGAAGTCCATCAACAACCTCACAGGTACAGAACCGACTACAGAAGAAGATCTACAGGTACCGACAGTGTTTAAACTCACCTGATTTCTCTTCACCTGGACGTTTTTTTCGCTTCAGTTGATGCTAACGTTAGCTTTTCAACCAAAACAAGCAGCGTTAGCGTTAGCTCCGAGGCTAACGTCGACAGGCTAGTGTTGTTAGCAGGTAAGAGTTAGCTCTTCAATGCTAACTGTTAGCTCTTTAGTGTTGACAGTTAAACTCTGGACCGTGCTGACAGTCCGCCCGCTCACTCTCCTTTAGCTTCATATGTGTCGGAACCTTCTGGCCTGACGGGACGAGCCGACCGTCCGACCCGCGTGAATACTGTTCGACAGCGCGCATGCGCACAATCTGTACTTGCTGCCTTCACAGATCATCGTAAATTAAAGTTCGAGTCCAGAGAACCAACAAGTAAAAACATGTTCCTGAGCTGTGGGGGAGAGTTAGGTTCGTGTCGGGCCTGATCTATAAAGTCCATCAAAACTCTGAGCCATGTGTGCGAGCTCGAGACTGATGGCAGCGAGATAAAACTGCAGCAACAGCTTTGATATGAAATAAACAAACAACTCCCTGGACACACACACACACACACACACACACACACACACACACACACACACACACACACGATTTAGGATAATAAATACAAATATGTGTTTTTAGCATCGCCACCCGTCAGAAATCTTGTGTAATAACCCTTACACCAGATATTCAACCTCGTGCATTACACTCTCAGAGTTCAGGGCTCCTGATGTTCCCAGGGTTCAGAAGAAGTCAGCTGGCTGCAGGCTCCTGATGTTCCCAGGGTTCAGAAGAAGTCAGCTGGCTGCAGGGCTCCTGATGTTCCCAGGGTTCAGAAGAAGTCAGCTGGCTGCAGGGCTCCTGATGTTCCCAGGGTTCAGAAGAAGTCAGCTGGCTGCAGGGCTCCTGATGTTCCCAGGGTTCAGAAGAAGTCAGCTGGCTGCAGGGCTCCTGATGTTCCCAGGGTTCAGAAGAAGTCAGCTGGGCTTCTTCAGGGTCGGTCTCAGTCTCAATGAGCTCCTATAGTCCTGCCGACCAGAAACAACCTGCTGATTTTGATTAGCATCACATTTCTTTAACTTTAGTTTTAGTTTTCTGTCCCCACACGCTGCGAGCTGTCTCTCTATAGCTTCCTCCTCCTCCTTTATATTTTTCTATGATATGGCTAACTGATATTTTTCTGCTCAACATGCTGAGTCACCTGATTTTAACAGCCTGTTTATGTGACTGACCTGCTCACACTGATCATGTGACAGTGTGTCCACCTGCAGTCTGTCCTGTGGTTATCTGGACCAATCATGTTACTGCTCACCTGTCAAGACTGACCATGTGACTCTCTGCTAACCTATAAGAGCCCACAGGTGACCGTTTCGTGCTGCCCTGATGAAGGCTGCAATCTCGTCCTCCAGAGGGTCTCAGATGTTTTCTCTGATTCAGGGTCATTTCATATTTGCCAGTGCGAGCCACATGAAACAACACTTAATTCTTCTGACTGTAACCTGCTGGACGGTTGAGGTGGAGATGCAGGTCCAAGCACAGTCAGAAAGTTGAGATCCATACACTCCTGCCATGAGCCAGCGTTAGCTCCGCTCGGCTGCACCAACACACAGCATCAACTACATCAGTGTTTGAACACAGCTTGAATGTGACTGGTTATCTTGCACACCTGTGTCTTCGGTATCTGTTGATATGATGGTGTCTGATCTGTATATATGTACTAACGACTAGTGATTCATTTAAGGTGTAAACTGTGTTTGGATCAATAATCAACTGTGGAGTCAGTTTAGTTTCTAATGAAGAGATGAGTGAAGATGGTGGATGATCATCGGTAACAGGAAGTGTTTTTAGAAACGTCGACAGAGTGAAACAGCCCTTTAATGAATAACTGACATCAAACAGCAGCGATTCAGAACAGCTCAGATAAAATAAGTCAAGTTCTCAGCAGAAACGTTACAACGTGTGATTGTTGAACACAAAACAAATTGATCTGAACTGTCAGAGTGTTTTTCTCTCAAAGAACTCGTCCCACCAACAGACAGACAGAATAATGATGTTCAAACACAAACAGGACGTTTATCTTCAGCTTCATCATTGAATTCTAAAGTTAGTTTTTAAATATTGAAAAGACGGAAGAATTGTTTGAATCTCATCTGTGAAGATTCTGTGTTTCTGAGACGAGCTGATCATGACGTGTCTGTCCACGTCTGTACTCAGCTGTCTGTCACAGATCAGCTGTTACAGATCAGCTGTCTGTTACAGATCAGCTGTCTGTTACAGATCAGCTGTCTGTTACAGATCAGCTGTCTGTTACAGATCAGCTGTCTGTCACAGATCAGCTGTCTGCAGTCTTTCTGCTGAACTGGGTTCACCACCGAACACCTACAGGATCATGTTTCCTGGGCTGTTATTGGCTGGCTAACCCTTCGCTCCAGGGGAAGACGCTCTTCTGTTTCCTACGCTTGCTTCCTGCCTCGGGGCTTTGGCCGTTGTCTCCACAGCAGTGTTTCTTGAGCTGCCGGGAGTCGGAGAAGCCGCGGCCGCAGCGCTCGCAGCT
Source organism: Lagodon rhomboides (assembly GCA_039737535.1). NCBI lineage: Eukaryota > Metazoa > Chordata > Actinopteri > Spariformes > Sparidae > Lagodon > Lagodon rhomboides. Next base: position 151,307 of record CM077787.1, read on the forward strand.
GTACAGCTTCACGCCGGTGTGAATCTGCATGTGAGACTTGAGCTGGTTGGACTGCCGGAACTTCCTGCTGCACACGACGCACTCGTAGGGCTTCTCTCCGGTGTGCACCAGCAGGTGGCGGTGGTAGTTCTGCGGCGTCCTGAACTCTTTGCCGCACTGTTCGCACCGGTGTGGTTTGACCCCGGTGTGCAGCAGCTGGTGCTGCTTCAGCTGCGATGACAGCAGGAAGCCTTTGTGACAGACGCCGCAGACGTACGGCCGGTCGCCGCTGTGCTGCCTCATGTGGTAGAGGAAGAGGTGGCGCAGGTGGAAGGACTTGCCACAGGTGCTGCAGATGAACTCCTTGTTCTCGGCGTGGCTCTTCTCGTGCGTCCGGAGCGTGCTGGTGCTGCTGAAGCTCTTCAGACAGACCTTACAGCTGAAGGGTTTGACTCCGCTCGGCCTCCGCCGCCCCACCGCTCCTCCACCCGCCTGTCGCTCCTTGTTGTGGTGGACGAGCTGCTGGTGCTTCTGCAGCTGACAGTTGTAGAAGAACGTCTTCCCACACAGGTCGCACATGAACGGCTTCTCCACACCGTGAACCAGCATGTGAGTCTTCAGAGCCCACGTACCCGTGAAGCCCTCGCCACACTGGTCACACCTGAAAGGACAGAAGTTGACATGTTGAACAAGTCCAGACGAGAGAAGACGGACAACATGTTGGTTCAGGAGCAACAACAGACAGTAAACAAACACCTGATTGGATCCTTCCTCGAGTAAACCGGCTGCTTGGTAACAGGTTACTTCAGACTGAAGTGTTTGTTTGATACTGATTAATAACTTCAGTGAAACAGGGTCCTGAGTACAGGTGAGACTTACCTGAACGGCTTCTCTCCATTGTGGAGCCTCAGGTGTCTTTGGAAATTGTACTTGAGTCCAAAGCTCAGTCCGCAGGTCTGACACATGAAGGGTTTCTCCCCCGAGTGGACGACTCGGTGCTGCAGCAGGCCCATCTTACACTTGAAGGCCTTGTCGCACTCGCTGCACTTGAACGGCCGCTCCTCCGAGTGCGACCTCTTGTGGACGCGCAGGTTGCTGGCGGTGGAGAAGCTCTTGCGGCAGGTCGGGCAGGGATACGGCCGGGCGCCGGTGTGGACGGTCTGGTGCTCGCGGAGGCTCTTCTTCCTGGTGAAGCCTTTCCCACAGACGTCACACATGAAGGGCTTCACCTGTGCGTGCGACACCTCGTGGTACCTGAGCGCGCCGGCCGAGGTGAAGGTGCGCTCGCAGACGCCACACTTCAACGGGGCCTTCTGCAGCCGGTGGAAGGCCTGGTGGACTCTGAGCTGGCGCAGCAGTCTGAACTTCCTGTCGCACTGGTCGCAGCGCAGCAGCTTGTCGGGGTCGTTCTCCTGCGCCGCTCTCAGCTGGTGCGTCAGCTGGTGTTTGTGCAGCGTCTTGGCCTTGTAGAAACCTTTATCACACGAGCTGCAGGGGAACGGTTTGACGTGACACGACACGTGTTTCCTCAGCTGGTGCTTCTGATGGAAACCTTTGTTACAGAGCTCACAGAAGAACCTCTTCTCTTTGTACAGCTCCCTCCTCCTCCTCCTCTCCTGCTCCTTCTGCTCCTCCTCACTCACTGCAACAGAGGAAGAGGAGGTCACAACACACACACACACACACACACACACACACACACACACACACAGGTTTGATCCACAGCTCAGGGTGATGTCACCTGTCTCACCTGATCCCCCGACCGTCTGCTCCTCGTGCTCCATCTTCATCTCTGTGTCCTGGAAAACATGACGAGTCATCGGTCAGCACACTGCTGCAGGTCTTCACTTAAATAAATAAATATATAAATATATATATATATATATATATATATATATATATATATATATATATATATATATATATATATGTATATATAAATGTATGATGTATATGATTACACCAATTCGTGGACCTCTAGATTTTTTTAAAGTTATTAATCTGTGGAGTGAAGCTGCTGCTTCCTTCACAGCATCTTCAAACTCTTGTACAAGTTCAAAGGTCAGTGCAAGATGCTCGCGAGATGCACAGTAACATCAGCGTAGGGTTGCTAAGCAACATGCCTAATAATGGCTGAAAGATTTACAATGCACCGTCAAATCTAAAATCAAAGTCTGCAAGAGATTTGGATTTTATCAGGAGGATGGAAAGTTGTACAGGAAGCAGGCCGGTTCTGCAGAACTGCTGAAGTGCAGCGGCAGCAGGTATCTGAGCGTTCACCTGGTGAGACTGCTCGGTGAAACCTGTGCACATGACGAGGATGCTAGTAAAGCTAACGCTAGTAAGAACACGCAAGACGAAGACACAGAGATGAAACACTTTGTCCAGCCACAACTCAGAGGTGGAAAGTAATCACAACATCTGTAGCAGCTTTTACTGCTCAGGACTGACGACCTGTCTGCTTCTGAACGTGTTGCTATCATCAGCTGTATTCTCTGACTGCACACTGTTAACTGAGAGATCCTGCAGATCTGCCCTCTACAACATCTGCAGGATCAGATCTTTCCTCACAAAAGATGCAACACAACTCCTGGTCCAAGCGCTGGTCATCTCCCGCCTGGACGACTGTAACTCGCTCTCAGCTGGACTCCAGCCTCTGAGACTGAACCGCTGCAGCGCCTCGTTTACAATCCACCTGTGCTGGCCCCCCGAATATACGTGATACATTTACATCTACAGATTATATGATATATATGATAATAACTGGTAGTAATTAGTAAATATTCTGTCAAACACTCACAACAACAACAGCGACTTCTTCAGGTGTGGGCGGGTCTTCACTGGCTGTGACCTCACTGGTTGGCTGGTCATGAGCCACAGGAAGTATTGTCAAGTCTGTGGAGGATGGCGACTCGTCAGGCTCGATGGTGATCACCACCTCAGCCTGCTCGTCAGCTGACGGAGTGGCAGCAGCGCCGGTCTGATCCGGTTTCTCTGGCCGGACCGGGGGGGCGGGGCTCTGGCCTGTGATTGGTCCGGGGAGCGGCTGGCTGATGATGACCAGAGGAACCTGAGGACTGCTGCTCGCTCGCCGTCTGGATTTGGCCGAGTTGAGGATGGCCATGGCGAGGGCGGCAGGGTTGGCAGCTGGTTGGTTGATGTCCAGCGAGAGGGCCGGTCCACCTTCAGGAAGGCAGGAAGGACATCCAACAATCATCTTTACCTGCTGGTTCAAACTTCTAATGTTCAGACGCCATTTAATCACCTTTCACATGTTCCAACACTGTACAGCTGCTTAATAAGACAAACGACCGAAACATGATTATTTAACTCCACATCATGTTTATTTAACACTGTGAGATCATGATTTAACTTGATGACATCATGATTTAACTTGATGACATCATGATTTTTTATTAAACTTCAAAGGTGTCGTTGTGGTAGAAGAAATGTCTCCTGAACTGCAGACAGGGTTACGGTTAGGGTTAGGGTTAACCCGTGAGCAGCAGTTAGGGGTTAGGGTTAACCCTAACCCCTAACTGCTGCTCACTGTACTCTCTGCAGTGGTGGCTAGCAGCTGTTAGCATGGGTTAGGGTGTGTGTGTGTGTAACCCTAACCCTAACCCTAACCCTCCACAGCTGGTTTACAGCTACGTCACGTCCCTGTCATGATGAGATGTGTTCAGGTTCCGTGGGGCAGTTCAGTGTCAAACTGACCTGATGGTTTGATCTTGTAAAGCGTCTTCTCTCCTCCACAGTTTGACACCCGCTCAGTCTCCAGACGTCTCACTCTGTCCTTCAGGTGTTTGTTCTCCTTCATCAAGCTGCGGTGCAGCTCTGTGAACACTCTGCAGATCTGACGGACGGCTTCTCTGCTCGTCACACACAGGACGGCCGTCAGCTGAGCCTGCACAGGAAACACACAGATTAAAGGTCCAGTCCACTTCTGCTCACACAGTGAGACGATAAATACTGTGACATCACAGACGGTTTATCATCCAGCTGATCAATGCACCAGAACTGAAACTACTCATCAATCAGCTGACTGGCAGAAAGTTTTCTGGTATCTATTTCAATAATTGGTTAACTGTTGTTGGACTTTTTTCTTGAGTCATATTCTCTGTTTTAAATTCAAACTGAGTTTAAAACAGAGAATATCTGGAAACAAGAAGTCAAACTGGAAACAGACATTTCACAGAATAAACAATAAACAATTAATAATAATTAAAAAAATCAATGCAAATCACAATAAGACGCTGACAGCGAGTTCGCTTTCTTTCCTTTTAGCAGTTAGTGATACACTCATGACAGAAAATATAGACACTTGTATTATTGTTTACAATAACGTTTCATGGTAAAAAACAAAAAAAAGAGGAAACTTGCAGGAGGCTACGTTTTTTTAAATATGTACATTATGTTATGCAGTTCAGATGTCCATCCTCTAATCGATCAGGATCATCTGAGGACTGAGAGCTCGAGACATTCTGACCCGTCACACAAGTGAAGGACTTCTGTCTCCGCTGAAAGATAAGGGATGAAAGTACCAGTATAATTAATACCAAACACAACAGGTTCATTCCAAATGATCTTATTTGTCCTGAGGGAAATGAAGTGGACATGAAGGCTGCCACATGATGAATACAAGTGTCAGCCTGTTTAAAGGATCATACCAGTGTTTCTACTGTCTACTGTCAGCATATTTATAAAAGTAGCCTCCTGCAAGTTTCCATTTTTATTTAACCATAAAATGTTAATTTATACAATAAAATAAGTGTCTTTATTTTCTGTCATGAGTGCATCACTAACTGCTAAAAGAAAAGAAAGCAGACTAACTTATTTTGAGTTGCAGACTTTGTTCATTTTTTATCTAAATGATTGCCATAATTGGGACTTAAATGAATAATTGAATATAAAAAAACAAAAACATCAAAATCAGTTAAATGCAAACATTGATGCTTTTTCTACAGTTTCACTTCTACATGCTTTTGATTTCAGGGCAGCGACGCCACATCCAACATGGCGTCTACGTCTACATGTCTACGGTGTTCACCATTAAAGTTTAACACCAGCTCGTTTCAGCGCAGTGAACCGTCACATTACTTTAGTTACTTTGGTCCTCGTGTCTCCTGGAGACCTTTAACGCTCCTGTTTGTCTCCTGGAGACCTTTAACGCTCCTGTTTGTCTCCTGGAGACCTTTAACGCTCCTGTTTGTCTCCTGGAGACCTTTAACGCTCCTGTTTGTCTCCTGGAGACCTTTAACGCGCCTGTTTGTTGTTGTGAGGGCGCCAACAGGCACAAGATGGCGCCCTTCCCCGTGAGAGTTAATGTTCTTTGGTAGAAGAAGAAGTGTCCGGATCATCTTCATGTAATCTACTGAATTCACTGTTAATTTAATGTTCTACATTAAATTATTTTCTATATAATCGCAGATGTACGTCATGTTTCTGTCACTTTGTCTCGCGCGTGATATCCGCGGTCCTGCAAAGACGGAAGTGACGGCGGGATTTTCCTCTGGAGGTCTTTGGTCTCTCAGAGAAACTTCTCACACTTATTTAACTCGTCATGTGTCCTCACCCGTCGGTCCTCGCCGTCTGTCCCCGCATGTCCGAGCCTCTGCTGCAGCACAGACACGGCGCACTCCACCGCCGCCTCCATGATCCGCTCCGTCTCACACACAAAAGTTTGAGTCGCCGCCGTGTCGGTCGGCTCCATTACGGCCCGCGAGCCACACGGATGATGCCACCGGAGGAAACGGGGACGTTAAAGTTTGTCCAGGTGCGTCAGTGTGGTCCGCGTTCAGGTGAGTCTGAACCTGACGGAGAAAAGTCCAACACAGACAGTCAGGATGATAATCTGCTGTCTGCGCGTCCAACATGGCGCTCCTCTACAGTGTTTACATCCGGGTAACTGACGGGCTTCACCGGAAGTGTTAATAAACACACAAAAAGTGACATTAAAAACTAAAAGTAAAAGTAACTGACATTAAAAGTCAAATAGACTCATGATGAAAAGAGATTAAGGTGACGTTTGGTGTTATGGTCGTCACCATCTTGGCTTTTATGGACGAGAGGGGAGCCGGGAGGAGCCGAGGTCATGTTGCCATGGCAGCGACTCAAGCATAACCTGCTTTATGTGTAATTTACTACAAGAACATTCGGTTGTTTTCAAAAAGACTTCAAATGAGAGACTGAGACCATCAACTCATTGAAAATCT
>CM077787.1:162500-172500 GCA_039737535.1 Lagodon rhomboides
GTCCTCAGCAAACATTTAGACACAAAGTTACAGATTTTATGTAAATTTACATAATTGGAAAAAGATCGACGGGAACAGAAGACAAAAGTTTGATTTTCATTTAAACACGTTGAACATCAAACTACAAAAAAAAATATTACAACTTCTCTGTAAAGTCAAAGTCAAAGTTTAATCAAGGAATATGAGTGGGCGGGTTTATCTAGGTGAGCAGAGTTAGAGCTGGGATGGTTTATATTTGATATTTGAATAAATGTGAATAATTGTATGATTGTATAAGTTTAAATGACACTGGGGTAATGTTAGTTTAATGTTAGTTTAGTGTTAGTGTAACGTTAGTGTAGTGTTTGAGTAATGTTAGATTAATGTTTGAGTAATGTTAGTATCAATAATGAAACTTTATTGTTAGAGTTACTGTTAATATCTGCAGATATTTTTTAATGTTTCAAGTAAAAACATTTAATTTAAACACCAAATATTTGACACAAGACTGAAATTACCAAGAAAACACTTTGTTTACTTGTTTACATGTTTACTCATTAACATGTTTAATGTGAACGTGTCGAGGCCAAACCAGCAGGTCTGTGACACGCTTCGACAGGATACTGAGCTGTTTACATGTTTACAGTTCAGACGTCAGTCAGCTGATGGATCGAAGTTTCTGTCCGTTTGAAGATTATTTTTACGTTCTGAGGTTGAATCCTGTATGAAACAAAGTATTTATGTTTCTGTTTAAATTGCTGGTTTAAAAACAGATATGTCACACAGACAGACAGATAGACTGACAGGCAGGTAGACTGGTAGACAGTTTTACAGGTGCTGTACCTGGCTGAGGGCAGGGTGATGTGACTCATGCAGGTGACGTTGTGGCGTCCCACCAGGTGAAGGAACTCCTGACGTAGAGGCTGAACGGCCGAGTTTACACACCGTTTTCGATTCTGCAGAGAGTTATTCAGACATCAGTAAACAGAAATAATTCACCTCTTAGTCACCTGCTATTCACCTGGTGTTCACCTGGTGTTCACCTGGTGTTCACCAGGAGCCGTATTCACAAAGGATCTTAGGACTAAAAGTAGCTCCTAACTGGCGAATTTAGACACTCCTAAAAATAATGGGCGTGTCAGTCTTAAATTTAGGACTCCTAATTTTTTTCACTAAGAGCAATTCACAAAGTATTTCAGGCCTAAAAGTAGCACCTAAGTCTGGGAGAGCTTAAAAGTCCTCGAGAGGACTCCTAACTCAGTAAGACCTATTCACAAAGAATCGGAAAATGGCTGCGAGACGAAATGTTTTGGAGACAATGGAAGAATGTGAATTGATCAAGAGATATAGGCTAAATCGTGAGGGTATAAAACTTGTTGTGGAATTAGTGCGGGATGCAATAACAATAAAAATAAATAAATAAATTAATAAATAATTGCGCCATCAAAAGATGAGGACGTGTTCGTCAATAGAAAGAAAGTACATTCCATCAACACGCAGATTGTTTTTGATGCAACTTTTAACATTCTTGATGTTGTTGCAAAGTGGCCTGGGTCTACCCATGATCACGTATTTTAATGGAGAGCGGTCTGAGGCAGCTTTTTGAGAGGCACCATGTACCAGCTGGGTGTCACTTGCTGGGTGACAGTGGCTCCCTGCAAGACGTGGCTCCTGACACCCTATCTGAATCCACAACCGGGAGCACAGTTAAAGTAGAACATGTAAGTGATTATGCAGATTACGCTTAGTCCTTTGCGTAAAAAACATCGTAGTCTTGTCGCCTTTTATTTGTTGAATCCATATTTATTATTGTTTACTGTTTTCCTCCATATATGTTAGAGCACACAAAAATACACGAAATGTTGTGGAGAGAGGAATTGGGCAGATGAAACGTCGATTTCACGTCCTGCACGGCGAAACCTCAGCCCAGAGAGGGACAGTACAGTGATCACTGTATACGTGGTCTGCACAAACTTGTCATACTGTGTGTATTCTGCTAACTGCACTGTCCATAACTACTTGATAGGAATTTATTTCTAGCCTAGGCTATTTCCTTGTTTTTCTGTGATTTAGGTCTCGTTTGTGGGATGTTGCGGATGAGTTTCACCGAGACCGCCTCGCTCTGAACAACCAATCACCGTACTGACCGCTCCTAAACTCGTGCACGAGAATCGACGTAATCCATAGCAACGGCGCGTCACTCTTAGTGATTTATCCTTAGTATGAGTAGGTCAGCTAACCTGACTCTCGCCAGATGCATTTCGTTCCGCATAGCTCCGCCTCGCTCCACTCACATCCATCTGGGATCGCTCCCGTTGGGAGGGATTTCGGCACCAGATTTTATGGTCGAGCCAATCAGGACCGCCGGGCGGGAGTTTCATAGCTGTGACGTAGCGGAGACGCGACTGTTTTGATTCAGACAACAATGGCGGCTCGCATCGAGAAAGCAAGCGTCAACGTTGATGCTGCTATTTCATCCGTGTTGTCCAATCTACCCAATATTTTTTCGTTAAAAGAACATCAGAGGACGGCTCTGAAGGCTTGCCCTTTGCCCTTCTCCTGACTGGATTTGGCAAGAGCTTGATCTACCAAATGGCTCCGACAGACAAGTGGTTTATCCAATCATATGCAAGGATTTTTGATAAGGCCCAGCCTTCTGAAACACATCTCCAATGGAGCGATCCCAGATGGATGAGTGGAGCTAGGCGGAACGAAATTCATCTGGTGAGAGTCAGGTTAGGTCTCAGCGGCTTTGTGAATAACTTTTAAGATAAAACTCCTACGTAAAATGTTTTAGCGCGAGTTAGGAACAGTCCTAGTGATAAGATAAAATGCTTTGTGAATACGTGTGTAAGCTGGTACTTAAACCCCTGAAAGGGGCCCCGACAGTACTGTTGTTTGGACTCACCTCCTCCTCCGGACAGCATCATGGTGGGGCTGACAGATGACCTCCCCATCCTGCTGGACACGGGACTCGACCGTCCATCTCTGTCTTTACTGTTGTGTCTGGGCAGAGACCTCGAGTCTCCTACAGAGACAGCACAGAGGAGGACACGATCATGCTGTTCACAGAATAAACCTTCAAAATATGACTGATTCAATCAAAATTTCACCCCGCGGACGAAGAAGGTTTTAATTGAAAATCTCTACATTTGAACTAAAAATCTTAAGTTTATCTAAATCTAATCTAATTAAAAACATCTGTACCAATCCACTCTGAGATCTCAGGCAGATCCGGACGTTTCCCATCATGCTCTGAGGTCTGAGACCTCAGAGTGAGCTACAGACTGTGGGTCTGTCCACTGTGTCATCTGACATGTTTCCATAAAGACCTTCAGAGACTCTCGATTTGTCTCTTTTCTACTCACAGAAAAAGCTCCTGAATGTTTTTCTGAAGATTATTAACCAGACTCACAGACGTCCCATCAGGTCAGCTGAGGACTGACAACAACCCTGTAGTTTAAATAAATCCCTGTTAGAAATAAAATGAACATCAGACCTCGTGGTGAGATCGCCTCGGTAATTTAAAAGAAAATGATTCTGAAATGTGATTGGTGGACCTGACTGGTCCCACTGAACCTGAGAAGACAAGTTCAGGGGACAAATGTGATCAGCTGTGACCTTGAATGTTTGAATTATTAATAATTAATAAACGTCAAATAATGTTTCAACGTATGTAAAAGACAGTGTGTTGTGACCAGCAGGTGTCTCTTTGAGCACTCATTTATTTAATAAAATAACAGTTGTCTCCATGGCAACACCGTCTCCATGGAGACAAAATGTACTGATGATAATCTCCCTGCACAGAGCTGCAGTCTGTCCTGTCTCTTGTCCATCTTGTCTCCTGTCTGTCCTCACAGCTTTAATGAAATGACTTCTCTCATCAGGTCAGACTGACGGACGAGAAGACATCACTTCTGATGCAGTACTGATGTAGTACTGTTGTAGTACTGATGCAGTACTGATGTAGTACTGATGTAGTACTGATGTAGTACTGATGCAGTACTGATGTAGTACTGATGCAGTACTGATGCAGTACTGATGTACTACTGATGCAGTACTGATGCAGTACTGATGCAGTACTGATGCAATACTGATGTAGTACTGTTGTAGTACTGATGTAGTACTGATGCAGTACTGATGCAGTACTGATGTAGTACTGTTGTAGTACTGATGCAGTACTGGCTACTTACCTTCACTCTCTCTGCTCTTCCTGCCACCTGATCCTTTCTTCATCATCTGTCGGCTCGAGGTAAACAGGTTGTTGAGTTCGTCCAATGGGCTTGTGGGAGTTTGTGACCTCATCGACACATTCTGCATGGAGCCGTGGGTGGAGGAGGAGTTACTGAGTTTAGCCCCGCCCTCCCCAGCCCTCTGTGAGGATGAGGAAGAGGAAGATGAAGAGCGGGGCATACTTCCTCCTGCCATCAGAGAGTCGTATGGTGGCGGCCTCTTCAGGCTCAGAGGAGTCAAAGAGCGACCCATGCTGACCGGAGATGGACATGCTGATTGGCTTCGGGGGTAACCGTGACCACCATGGGTGGAGCCAGACGATTTGTAGAAGTTTGAGGGAAGAGGTGGAGCCGATGAGCGGCCGGAGCATGTGATGGTGTGCGTTGAGGGCAGATCCCTGTCTCTGTCCCTGTCTCGGTCTCGGTCCCGGTCCCGGTCACGTTCCCGATCCCGATCCCGGTCTCGCTCCTTGCGGTGGTGGGTGGAGCTTTGCACATGTTCGACGCCACCTGACTTGTAGGCAACATTGTCCATCATGGGCAGGCGGGTGACGTCTAAGGGGGTGAGGGGGGACTCATCAGAGTTGGGAGAGCACTGAGCCGGGGCGGGGGGGAAGACGAGCAGTGGTGGCCGGTGTGTCAGGAGGTTGGGGAAAGGTGGAGGGATGTCGCAGAGAGAGCCACGAGATGACCAGACTTCAGGATCCATTATGGCAGACTGTGCGTCCTGCAAGAAGTCCTCGAGCATTGGGTACTTCATCTCCTCGTAAACCGACTCACTCTGCTCGTCCTCCACAGTGTCTTTACCTTTGAGCTCTCGCAAGATGTTTCCCACCATCTCAATGTAGACTGGTTCCTCATCGTCCGTGTCTCTCGATGCTGGACTCTGACTCTGGGATGAAGATTTGTCCCACCTCAAGGACGACTTCTTGTTGCCATGAGTACGGATGTAGGATTCATCAAAGGAGGTGCTGAGTTGAGTGTTTGGGTTCCTTTTGGGTTTTGGTGGAGGCATCTTCTTGTAGTCCTCGCTGTAAAGATGACATCCAGCTACAGACAGAAAGACAGTGATGTTAAAACCTGAAACTGAGACTGACAGAAGCAGCTGCATCGCTTCTTAAACTCTAAACATGGTACTGGCCCTTTAACCTGCAGGTGTCCTCACCCTCAGCCTGCTCCAGTGTCTCTTTGGTCTCTTGGCCGTCCCTTTTGGTGACTCCGGAGCCTCCGTTCACTGTCTCAGAGCTGCTGCTAAGTTTGGTGTTGGGATCTCTCTTGGGTTTGGGTGGGGGTTGTTTTCTGTTGTGGTTGGAGTCATCGTCTCCTCCACCCACAGAGTGGAGGGACTGGGATCGGACAGTGAAGCCCTGACTGGGTGGAGGCTGACGGTCTTGTGGTGCTGGCATCGTCATGAACCCCATCCTGAAGTGTTTTCCAGAATAGGCCCCATCCGTTGCCATGGCAACATCTTCACCAATCCTGAATCAACCAATGGAAAGACATGTTAGTACATGTCATGGACATGTTAACTGTATAATCATCAACAAATAACATGATTCTTTAATAAATATACACAGGCTTTATGTTGGTTTCACAAACTAAACTGATGCACAACAGCCATCATTCATACAGATGGACAAATAAAATAAACAATTTTATTCTGAAGGTCACAGGAAGCACTCAGCTTTTTTCATTCACGTGGTATTCATTTTTCTCCTCGCAGTGACTTTAGTAACATCCTGTTAGCTCCAACATTACCTCAGTGGAATGATATCCAGGTTCCAAGGTCTCTTTTAACACCACAAAATTTAACTTAAAAACACCACCACTCGTTAGGCTGACTGATTCGACAGAACTGCTTCATCCCAACACACTCTTGCTCACCTGTCAGATCCAGGACCCCTGGACACATGTCAACTCCAGGACCCCTTCTCACCTGTCAGATCCAGGACCCCTTCTCACCTGTCAGATCTAGGACCCCTTCTCACCTGTCAGATCCAGGACCTCTGCCCACTAGTCAGATCCAGGACCCCTGCTCCCCTGACAGATCCAGGACCCCTTCTCACCTGTCAGATCTAGGACCTCTGCCCACTAGTCAGATCCAGGATCCCTGCTCCCCTGTCAGATCCAGGACCCCTGGACGCATGTCAACTCCAGGACCCCTGGACACATGTCAACTCCAGGAACCCTTCTCACCTGACAGATGTAGGACCCCTTCTCACCTGTCAGATCTAGGACCTCTGCCCACTAGTCAGATCCAGGATCCCTGCTCCCCTGTCAGATCCAGGACCCCTGGACACATGTCAACTCCAGGACCCCTGGACACATGTCAACTCCAGGAACCCTTCTCACCTGACAGATGTAGGACCCCTTCTCACCTGTCAGATCTAGGACCCCTGCCCACTAGTCAGATCCAGGATCCCTGCTCCCCTGTCAGATCCAGGACCCCTGGACGCATGTCAACTCCAGGACCCCTGGACACATGTCAACTCCAGGAACCCTTCTCACCTGACAGATGTAGGACCCCTTCTCACCTGTCAGATGTAGGACCCCTGCCCACTAGTCAGATCCAGGATCCCTGCTCCCCTGTCAGATCCAGGACCCCTGGACACATGTCAACTCCAGGAACCCTTCTCACCTGACAGATGTAGGACCCCTTCTCACCTGTCAGATCTAGGACCTCTGCCCACTAGTCAGATCCAGGATCCCTGCTCCCCTGTCAGATCCAGGACCCCTGGACACATGTCAACTCCAGGACCCATTCTCCCCTGTCAGATCCAGGACCCCTGGACACATGTCAACTCCAGGACCCATTCTCACCTGTCAGATCCAGGACCCCTTCTCACCTGCCAGATCCAGGACCCCTTCTCACCTGTCAGATCTAGGACCTCTGCCCACTAGTCAGATCCAGGACCCCTGCTCACCTGACAGATCCAGGACCCATTCTCACCTGTCAGATCCAGGACCCCTGCACACATGTCAGATCTAGGACCTCTGCCCACTAGTCAGATCCAGGACCCCTGCTCACCTGACAGATCCAGGACCCCTGCTCACCTGTCAGATCCAGGACCCCTGCACACATGTCAGATCTAGGACCTCTGCCCACTAGTCAGATCCAGGACCCCTGCACACATGTCAGATCCAGGACCCCTGCACACATGTCAGATCCAGGACCCCTGCACACATGTCAGATCCAGGACCCCTGCACACATGTCAGATCCAGGACCCCTGCACACATGTCAGATCCAGGACCCCTGCACACATGTCAGATCCAGGACCCCTGCACACATGTCAGATCCAGGACCCCTGCACACATGTCAGATCCAGGACCCCTGCACACATGTCAGATCCAGGACCCCTGCACACATGTCAGATCCAGGACCCCTGCACACCGGACTTTCAGCAGCAGTCAGTGTTTTCTACCTTTTGATGGCTTCTTCCTGTCGTCTCTTCTTCTGGTGTTTTTCCTGGAGGTAATTCCAGTTGGTCTGGTTGCGAATGCGATCACTCTCTCTGGCAATGTCGGAGGCATTTTGGATCACAAGACCATCGTATGTTCGAAGGCCGCTGTCCTCCACATACTGAAAAAACCTTCTGAAGGAAGACGCCTCCTCCTGAGATGTCATGGCTTCCCAAAGACCTGAGAGGAGGATCAGACAGTAATTCATTACAGTTTGTCTCATAAATTAGTCAAATAAGTCATGTTTCAGTGAAGGACAATTTGAACTTGTTTTCTGGATGAATTAAAATCCACTTTAAATTTGAAATTGATATATAACCATTAAACTTCAAAAATTGATGTTTTTAGAGTCTACAGTGTGGAACACATCCTGTTTATGTGACACAAACAGTCAGCTTTGGTTCGTTTCAGTCATCAAGTTTTATCATCCTTCAAACATGGCTCCATCTTTACCAACCTAAAGTTTATTTACAGTTTATTGAAAAGTCTCTTCCTCATTTTAGTGTCAGGGAACATAAAAATGATAGAATTATTGCAGCAGCAGTGTTTTGTATAAACACAAGAAACTAGAATGACACTCAGTAGAGTGTCTACCTCTGCCAAAATCCATCAATCCTCTTCAATACAATCAAGCCTAATCTGATATATAAAAAAAATGAAACATTAAAATTACCAGATTTCATTTGGATTCACAACAAATTGATCTCACTCACAGATACCAGCGACTTAAATACACCAGACTTTTTTTTATCCACATCCGTCAATTATTCCCCGAGAAACCGAGACAGAATCTGTCCCCTTGTCTGGATCTGCACCAAAAGTTAATGGGGTTTATTCTGGGCCAAGACACATCCTCCATCCAAGTTTATGGGAAATCTGTAAAGCAGATTTTGTGTAATCCTGATGACCAACCAATCAGTTACCTAATTTCCCTTATCAATCTAACTATCTATCTGTCTATCTATTAGCCAACAAACAAACCAACAAACAATATAACAAACCAATGAACCAAACAACAAATTCAACAAACCAACAAACAGAACCTCCTTGGTGGAGGTAATACGATACTGTAGTTAAAAGAGGTAGTGATGTGAATTTGCTGGTCAGAGAAACATCTGGACACAAAATACTGGCCTCTCTCTGTCAGAGTGATGCTGTATGCAGAAACATCTGCTGAGCTCTGAAGCTCCTCGTGTCTCCTCTGCCTCTCTGGATGTTCCTGACAGCTGTCATCACATTTGTAGTTCTGACCATAGACATATATACATAGACGCCTCACTGAGCAGGTTGGCCCGTTGCTGCGATATGTTGACGTCGCCACCATATTGGATGTGGCAGCTCTGTCCCGTGTAACAATACGAGTCAATGGAGTGAACTTTATAAAGCGCCCTTCTACAAAGTGCTATAAGGTAATTCCTCTCATTTACATATTCACATACAAATATATTTGGAGAACAGATAGGAACCAAAAACAACGTCTGTAACGTTCTCTGATGATTATAAACGTTATCTACTCCTTACATGTTCAGTATGCAGGTCGGCACCAAACCACAGGATGGATTTTATAATGTTTTTATGAGTGTTTACAGCTGCTAATGTCTGTAACACTGTTACTGTGATGATACATGACAGTTAAATATTGAATCTGTGTCTATAATAACCGGATCCTGACATGTAAATGTGACAGTTTCAGGGCTCTTTTTTCTTTTAGTTGCTTTTGATTGGGCAGCAGGTTCAGCTTCAGGAAACATGGATGGTGTGACTGATGCCTGAGAAAGTATTGTCTCAGATCAGTTTTGTATTAAAATAGACATTGATGTATGTGTGTGTGTGTGTGTGTGTGTGTGTGTGTGTGTGTGTGTGTGTGTGTGTGTGTGTCAGGTTGTGGCATGTTGGAACATATTGGGCAGCAGATCTGTCCTGTCTCCGTCTCCCAGGAGCAGTTTTAGTTTGGAGAGCTCATTCAGCTCTGTGAAATCTGAGATCTCAGAGCTGAATGTGTCAAAGTAAATGTTCCTTGTTTCGCTGAATGTTTCACATTTTAGGAGAAAGAGCGTCTCTGTCTCGAGCTCACCTGTCGAACAGTGACCACATGTTGTGTGATGATTGTTTGTGTCTTCCTGTCTGGATTGTCAGTTTGTGGTCACTGATCCTGGACCTGGTCAGGATCTGTCTCTGCTCTCTGTCTCTGACAGCAGAGAGATATTCTGCTGATCCATAATCTGTGTTTCGGGCTCGATAACATTCTGATCTCCTCTGGCTTTCAGTTTCTTCTGTCCAGTGTTCCAGACAGGTTTCTTTACATTGTGTTATAGTTGGCTTCACTCTG